>MU833012.1:0-62686 GCA_029204225.1 Diphasiastrum complanatum | reverse complement strand
AAAAAGCATAAAGCAAACAGCAAAAGACAAAAAGCTAATTGCTATGATTACTACCTATATTGGGTAAACACCCAAGATGAGTTTCTAAGTGATAAAAGCAAATCCTATTCTGGTAGTAGTGCGCCCACCTACATGTATGACTAAAAAACGAATTTACTATAAATAGTAATGACCATAAAATACGGATTACTATAAATAGTAATGGCCCCTATAATAGCACGCAGGCATGGCCAAACTAACACTAATTAAAATCCTAACTGATAACATTAGGGGTACTAATGTAAACATTAACTCTAACACTCCCCCTTAATGTTTACATTATTTTGAACTATGCATAACAAAAGTATGCATGTGTATCTTCCATGAAGCCCATGTAATGAAGATCCTCAATTCTGATGTAGAATTCATGATCAACTCTGATCTCAATGTCTTCATTACTCGATGTAGAACTTTCTTCGTATGATGATGTACAATCCCCTTTGAATGTCGATCCTTTTCGTATGAACCTGCTTCATATAACTTCTCAATGTCTTGCTTTAGTCTTCATGTCTCTTTAGTGTATATGTGTGACCACCATGAGTTCAACATATCACCCGATTCCTTGACTTCCTTTGAATCAAAGAACTTTGATTCCCCCTGAATCAAATAATGTAGACATGACAACTTTTGCCTTAACCTTGAGAACTTTGCTTGAAGATTGACTCCCTTGGTCTCTTTGAATATCTTTCAGGCTACCACAAATGTAAGGATCTCCCCAACATTCATAAAGAAAAAAAATGAGCTTGCACTTGCATGCAAAGAGCTCCAGTTTTGGCCTTTATTTGGCCCCAAAAGCCCTTATTTAGCCAAAGTTAGGCCCTTTCAAAGTGGCTTTTAAAAAACTAGTTCAAAAATGAACTATTTCTTCTTTTTGAAGAAATCCCGCCCTTCAAACCCAAATTCAAGAGTCGGGTCCTTTCATCCATTTCAGAATGCAAATTTTATTTCAAGTTGCCTGACTAAGTGCCCTTCAATTCCCCTTGCACCCATTTAAAGCCCTTGTCAGCTTCATCCAACGATTTCTTTTGATCCAACGGTGCACATAATCAAAGCTCCATGTCATTGATCAATCTTGGGCCCCATCGGACGATCCTTGTTGCAACTGTGCACTGATCCGCAAACATCTCCAGTACGCTACTGCCGAACTCACTTGAAGGCGCGCAACCAGAATCGCGACCATCTCCATCTCTTTCTAATGACTCACGTGCAGCTTTCTCCTGTTCAGGTGTGTAATAGTAAATGCCTGACCCCTGTACTGTGTTCCAACGTCGCCTCCTTGGCGATTAAGTGCAGTTGGATCATGGCGCTCCCAGAAGACATCCGACAGGTTCTCGTAGCCAACCTGTTTCCGATCAAATTGCACTCGAACAACTTCGGAATGGCCAGTATCACCGTTACAAACATCCCCATATGTAGGATTGTGAATTCTTTCTTGAGAATAGCCCACCTCCATTTTGGTTACCCCAGGCACTCTCTGGAAAGCAAGCTCCACACCCCAGAAGCATCCTGCTCCAAATTGAGCAAATTCCGGACCCTTTGCTACTGTGCTTGAGCTATCTGCATCTGTCTGTGCTGTTGCGGGGTTGACAAAACCCAGCCTGCTCAGCCATCCCCCTGGCTTCTTTGGCTTTATCCATCCACAAAACCGGAAAACATCAAAGCCATCAAGGATATTATGTGAATGAGATTAGATCTAGATTTTTCAAGATAGAGCACATGAAGAGAAAGATGATGATAATAAGGATTTATGCAGAGAATTATGGATTTGTTTGCTCAAGAAAGGAGGGTCAAAGCTGCGGCTGGTACAAAATCCCAATTGCCTGAGAGATGATGATGCATAGGCAGTGCACACAACTGCGCTCCACAGAGCCAACATGCATCACCTCTTCTGAGCACCTAGGCGCTGACATGCTCCAAACCTAGCGCTTCTACAACTTTGTGAATCTGTGCTCGATGCTCCACCTTGAACACTAACACATCTTCAAGCCTTCATGTTTCCTAGAAGCTTTCCTCCATATCCCCAAGTTGCACCAGCTCCATAACCTGCTGGACTTTCCCAGTTCCATATCTAGAAGCACCCCCATTTTGCATGTGCCTCTTTTGCCTGCAGGAGTCCCATAGCCTCCACTTGCAGCACCTTTATGGTAAGCGGATCCATTGAGCGCAATTTTTGCCATCTCCATCTGAATCCCTGCTGCTGCTGCCATATTCTCCTGCTGCTAACAACTTATGTCTACTGGAATGAACCCTGATTATTCCACCAGCTCCTTGCTCTCTTCTCTCTCTTCACCAATCTACCCTGCAAATCTAAATGTCAGAGAAACGATTAGAGAAACGAGGCAGATTTCTAATCTCCTCTTTGCAGCTTAGCTCATCCTTTGTAGCACTAGATCTTCTCACAAAGCTGCCACCGTTGTGAATAAAGATCAAACTTGAGAGCTGGCTAGGGACACCACCTGCACATGTTTTTTTTTCTCCTTGAATCAATCCCTTATGAATTGATTTCGTTCATTGAAGTACCTCTTTGTTCTCTTGAATCTTGAACCACGCTCTGATACCATGTTAGAAAACCGACTTGATCATCCAAGACAAGATTCCTATTGTTGTTAGACAATAGTCACACATGAGAGAGAATAACAATGATGAAGAGATGTACTCCAACTATGTCCCATTACAAATGAGGTAGGGCGCCAGCCTACATATATACTTTCTCTAAACTATGTGTAAGGTAAAAAGCATAAAGCAAATAGCAAAAGACAAAAAGCTAATTGCTATAATTACTACCTATATTGGGTAAACACCCAAGATGAGTTTCTAAGTGATAAAAGCAGATCCTATTCTAGTAGTAGTGCGCCCACCTACATGTATGACTAAAAAACGAATTTACTATGAATAGTAATGACCCTAAACACGAATTACTATAAATAGAAATGGCCCCTATAATAGCACGCAGGCATGGCCAAACTAACACTAATTAAAATCCCAAATGATAACATTAGGGGTACTAATGTAAACACTAACTCTAATAACTGGGGGCCCTGTCCTGCTGACAGGGTCCCTAGACTGTGTTAGGCCCGCCATGGCTATGGACCGTGCTGAGGCACACTACTCACACTGTCTTGCCCTGTTGGTCGTATACGCTGGACACGACCCTGACTGTGGTATCTGACCTCCTGTGTTCTCTAGGTTCGGCACTGGTCACGAGCTCGTAACACATCCACCCCTAGCTAGCACACATCCTGGCTGTGCACAAGCGCTCACCATCCACCTCCTAGGTAGATAGAATGAATGGTCAAGTGAGACCTCCTCTCCTTGTATACCTCCAAGGCAAGAGTCTCCTAGCCAAGCGCACATCCTAGATCACAACATGTGGCGACCATGCAGGTCCACGAGCCATTGGTCAAGTCAACAAGCCCAATTGGCGTTCAATTTCAAGTTGCGTTTGGGACCGAAGGGAGTTGGGTCCCTGGTGTAAAGCAGACTCAGGTGCACCAAGGTGCCCTGTAAGACTCCCTAAAGGTCCCAGAGCGAGTTAGGAAGTCAAGGACTGAACCTCCGACCTGTGGTGAGCCAGCCAAGTAGTCACAAGTCATGAGCTAGCTCTGGAGCTCGAGTCATGGCCTAGTCAGGAGCCAAGTTGATTCTGCCGCAGGGACGGCTCCCGGGACCCATGTCCGAGAGCCAGACTGATTCTCTGCCAGGCTTGCCAGGCTTAATCAGCAAAATAAAAACTAAGTCCAGAAAAGCGTGCTTTACCAGAAAGCACTATATTCCAGGACAGAGGGGGCGCGCCAAATCACACCAGAACTATAGGGGGAGTCCGGCGCAGACAAAAACTTGGGCAACTCAACCAGCGCCAAGAATCCAGTCGTCAGGTCTCAGCTCCCTCTACCAGTGCGAGCCAAGCACAATGCCCAGCACGTGTTGGTGGTCCCGAGACCAATCAGTCTATGTATGAATGTAACCTCTTCCAAATTCAATAAAGTTGATCCATGATTGCCATTTCGGTTTCGCTTCCGGGACTGGTCCAAGTGGAAGGACCCTTACTACAACCTTTTTGCATCGCTGGCGCCTAAGGGTCCATGTCACCGACGTGTGGCTCGCCGCTATGCCATTTGGTTAGTTTGGCGACCACTATGCCTTAGGTTTCATGTGTGGCTTGCCTTTGTTGGCTTTCAGGTTGGTTGGGATTCCAGCTTTCAGGTTGGTTGGAATTCCAGTTTTCTTATGTCTTAACGTTTTCTAAGTTGGCTTTTACGTAAGTGCATGATGGATGAATGTTAGACTTAAGCACGTGTTGGAAAAACCGCTCTAGTCCCAGCGCCCTTTGAGGCGTCGGCGCAACAGTCCCTAACATTCCCTCCCACAGTCCCACTTGAAAGACTTCTCTTCTAAGGAAGGAAATATGGAAATCTCAGTTCAAGGTCTCGTTCCTTTTCCTAAGTGTCCTCGTCTTCGGAGCTTCCTTTCCAACAAACCAAGTACTCAGTTAACTACTGGTTTCTGAGCCCAAAAACAATGGCTTGTGGTTCAGAAGGTACAAAGGATGGCAGGTCCTCAAGCTGAACTAGCTTATCCTGTAGAATCAACTCATCCTTTCCACCAAGTCATTCCATTAAACAACTAATGTGGAAAACTGGGTAAACCCTGATTCCTTGAGGAAGGTCTAGTTTATAGGCATTTCGATTGAGTTTCTTTACAATCCGAAAAGGCCTAGCATAATGAGGCCATACCTTAGGACATTTTCCAGTCTTTAGTACCTTAGAGTTCTTTGGGACTTACGCCCAATCTCCTTTCGCATAGACCCTAGGTTGTCGTTGGGCTCTATCCTAAGCCATTTTTGCGTTATCGCAAGCAACAAGCAGCATTTCTTGCATATCATTGCAGGAAATCAACCGCCGCTTTAACCTCGAGGCTTTTGAGGCCAACGCAGATTGGAGCTCTAGGTTGAAAATCGTACATGAAAGGGAATGGACTAAAACTCATCGCAGGATGCTTTGCGCTGTTATACGCAAACTCAATCATTGGAAGGTACCTTTCCAATCCGATTGTCTCCTGGAAACATATGCACAAAGCATATCTTCCATTGGCTGGTTCGTCCTTTTAGTCTGACCATCCGATTCAAGATGATCTGTAGACCCTAGACTTAAGGTGGTCTCCAATTTCTAAAAGACCGCTTGCCAAAACTTGCCAATGAACTTAGAATCTTGATCACTAACAATATCATTCGGCAAACCAAACAACCTAAACAAGTTTCCCACGAAAAGCTGAGCAAGTTTCGAAGCTTTCACAAACTGCCTGGTTGGAAAGAATTGTGCCATTTTGGTTAGTCTATCAACTATAACCCAAATAGCATCATTTTGTTTCCCCGTCTGAGGTAGCCCAACCAAAAATCCACGGAAATACTTTCCCATTTTCTTTTAGGTATTTCCAAAGGAAGTAACAAACCAGCCTTAAGTCTTTCAACTTTATTTACTTGGCATTGTTCACATTTGCGAACGTATGCCTCCACTTGACCTTTTAGATTTGGCCAATAAAAGTTCCTTTTTATTAGGTCAAGCTTTCTTTGTGAGCCAAGGTGCCCCACACACGGGCTGTCATGACATTCATGCAAGATTTTGGGCCCTTATATGATCATTTTCTGGCGCACACAGTATTCCATTATGGAAAAGTAACCCATTCCTTATGGAATAGTCCCTTGATATCTGATCCTGAGGAGAAATCTTGGAATCCTGCATTTCAAGGTCACCACTAGATCTAAAAGTACCTGCGAGGACGTCTAGCCAAATACGACCGAAGTACCTATCAATCTTACACAAATCTCTTAAGGACAAATATATCTTAGATTGGATCTCAGAAAAGATCAACCGATTAACCTCTGCAATCCAACTTAAGGCATCCGCGACATTATTAGATGTACCCTTCCGATACGCATTTCAGACCATCTGGCTTTATGACCCCTAAGGTCAACCACATCATTAATGTACTTTAATGCTTGATGGTCAGTTACTATGATAAATTTGGATCCATATAAATAATGTCAGCAATCCACACTATGTAAAATAGGCATTGTAGAGACACAGTATTTGAGGTTCTCAAAACTGTGTCTTCAGTCCAAGTAACCAAAGGAGTGTATTTACTGTGTTGGCTAGTTCTTTTTGCCCCTTTGAGGACATTCGTCAAAGGTAATGCAATTATTGCATAACCCATGATAAATCTATGAATAAACCCCGTAAAGCCCAAAAAGGACTTGACCTCCCGGATGGTTTGTGGCATTGGCCATTCACATACTTGATGGATCTTATTAGGGTCAATTTCCAACCCATGGTCTAAAATAACGTGACCGAGATAAACCAATCCCTTCTAGAAGACACATTTGCATTCCTTGAGAAAGAGCTTCTCCTGTCTAAGTTACTTTAAGCCAGTTTTAAGATGCTCCTCTAAGGTTTTACTATAGATGAGAATATCATCCAAGTGAACTTTCCCAAACAAGTGAGAAGATCGTTCATCATCTGTTGGAGAGTTGCAAGAGCCTTTTTCAAGCCAGATCGTAAAACCAGAAATTCATGATGGCCATACTAAGTCTCCTAAAGGTTTCGCCTTCCAGCTATTTTTGTTCTTTTAGGTTGTTAGACATTAATGTAATTTGCATGTTATAACTTTGTAAATTGCATACCTCATAATAAGTGAAATCCTTCAACCAGCACATGCATGAATCACAATCCACAATATTCATGCATTCAACCGTTTCTAAAGCAGAAAGCATATAAGGGAAAAAAATATCCACATTTCCATTCAATTTGAAGAGTGAGCCATTATGCAAAAATGACAAACTGTGAGTTACATAGTTTTTGTTTAACGACTCATTCATCTCATAGAACCACTCCTTACCAAGTATAACATCTACTTTATCTAGATTCATAATATGAAAGGCTTGTATTTGAATCGGTAGATGATGGACTATCCGATCCCATACTTGGCTTTCCACTCTCATGGCCAGCTTTACAACATAGCGGTGGACACTTTGCTTTGTTTCCACCTTTAGCTTCTACAACAAATTAGAGTTATAAAGTTGTGCATCATCAAAGAAAACTGTTACGGCTTGGCCACCAACGACTCCATTCATCAGCAAAGCAAGAATATACCTCTCGAAATTTTTGCAAGTACTGATCAAGGGGCTGGTCCCCCACTTCCCACAACCTCGTCGGAAGAATCGTGCATGAAAAAATGTGAGTTCCACCAATCAACCCACGACGTGATCACTTCAGGGGCTCTGTCTTTCTTTTCCCCTGTAAAGATTTCACGTGTAAACAAGGGTTCGTGTAGTAGTTGCCTTAACTGCATTAGCTCCCTCAATTCCTGCTAATCCTTTGCAATCTTGCTTGCGTATTGACAATCTGTTGTTATAGATTGTTGATAGCCGACAACAAAGTATCGGAATCTAAGGAAGACGCGGCTGCCATAGCCTCAACAGTAGGAGATGTAGGCTGAGTGGAGGGGCTAGGATCCATGTAATGACAAAGGAAGAGGACAAACAACGAGTAGAGAAAAAGAAGACTCTTACAACTCCAAGAGAAGAACTCACAAAATCAAGCTTGATGTCTACACACAATGAAAGTGGTATTGTCCATGGCTACCACTAAGATTTAAATTCAACCAAGAAAGAGATGTGAGAATAGGTTGCAATCCACCACCCACTTCCTCGTTACATAGAACCATTTGCATGGGGATGTACCTCTCCCTCATGCAAACAATTTCCCTGCCATATGGTTGCCTCCCTTTCCATGTAAGCGCCACGCAGGCAGGAAGAGGAGGTGGCAGCTTACTAGTCCGCCACCCCACCCTGCGGCCAACGACCTGCAACCACGGCGGGCGCCACCACCACGTGGACAGCGCACGCTGCACGGACCGCACAAGTCCCACCTGCAGGCACACACAGTCAGTGCACGCCGCCAGCTACCTCCACCCGCGAGCGCTGCTGGCGTGCTACAACTATAACTGTTTTTTCTTTTTTAAACCAAGGAAAAAAAACTAAAAAAGCCGAGTCCAGGCTTTTGCAACAAAACCAAAATCAGACTGCTTCATACTTACAGTTTGCCATAACGATCAACCTGTACACGAAATACGGTGGCTCTCATACCAAATGTTATGACCTACTTTACCGCAAACCGCCAGGTGCTGGTTACCCACAAGGAACCGAATCCACATCCACCTTCTCCTAGGTAGAGACAATGAGTGGTCAAGTGTTGACCTCCTCTCCAAGCCAAGCGCACATCCTAGATCACGACATGTAGGTCCACGAGTCACTGGTCAAGTCAACAGGCCCAGTCGACGTTAGGATTGGGACCCAAGGGAGTTGGGTCCCTAACAATTATTCACAGGTTTTGTTCTGGATTAATGCTTTTGTGGCTCGTTGTTAAGATTTCATGGTTTTTATCTATCCCTAAAGGCATCCCTTTGGAAACACTAAATCCACACAAAAAAAATTCAAGTTTTTTTAACTATAAAAAACAGTACATACAAAAAAAAAATTCAAGCCTCATTCCAGAATGTGAAACTATGCACTCCACCAAGTTAAGTGGTTTTGGATCATTCCAGGTCAGAAAAGTCAACTGCATTTGAATCCATTGCTGACTAATCCAACTTTCTGATTTTCGTAAATTTGAGTCATTGACCACATGCAGTAACTTTTACAGAGGAGGAAGTTCCTAACAGAACTTGTACAACATTTGCAAATGTCTCTCCATAAGAATCTTCCTAACTGCAGAACTATGGGAAGACTGATGCAGGTGCTCAAGTCACAAAACAAGCAACAAAACAGAAGCTATGTAAAATCTAACACAAACATAGCATAAGGATCGCAGTTGAAATATCTATAAGACATCCTCCACTTGCATAGAAAGCCTCCAAAAGCCCAGAGAAGGACACGCAACATCCAACAGCCTAATTGAAGCCTTGATACATAGGTTGCATGACCACCCCAAACATTTAGGTGTCTTTAGAACATCAGAGCAAGTTTAAAGCTTTCCAGAAGAATATTCTGATTAGATACTTACTGAACTCGACCTGTAAGCTCAAAAATTGCATTAAGATTTAAAAAATGTGACATCAGTAGATCAAGATAAGATTTTTGCACTCACTCTGCTGCCTGTTGCTTCAAATTCCTTCATTGTGCGATAAGCTATTCGGTCATACTCCTCATGAGCCTCCTGAGCAATATTTCGTAGGTATTGTGATCTTTCATCTACAAAATCAGACATTCGTGCTTTACCCACTTGTATTTGCAGCATTTCCACCAGCATTTTCTGAACCTTAGAATCACCTCCCATGGCATCGCTCTGGGATGAGCCAGGGTTGTAACCACAAGAAACTGTCATGCAGGCAAGCTTCCTTGAGTTCAACAAGGATTGATGCGTATGAAAATAACCAATAGCTCTAGACTTTGGCAAAGAGTCCAAAATAGACCGTGAAGTTCTCCATGATGACTGTAATGTTGAACATTTACGCTCAAACAGACAGTAGTTGCCGAATCTCATTGTCATTTCCTGGTTCAATTTTCTATGGGTACCATAGATTTCTCGACAAGTCACATGTGGAGATTTACAGCTTGGCCCTTGTAAATCTAAGAATCTTCCACACTTTGCACCCGTTACAATGTCCAAGGAACTCGTCATCCCAATGTTTACAGCTGCTACTTGTTCGACTTCTGTTCAAACACCTAAACAAGTGGCATCAAGAATCAGAGGGACAGTCATGCAACTTCGAGAAAGCAAGCTTTACAAAAAAGTGTGCATAACCAGTGAAACGGTAAAAGTCAGCAAGAGGACGACAGAGGTGTATTAAAACTTCATAACAGTTTCAAACATTTCACTTTTATCAAAATGAGCAACCTGTTCAACACAATCGTCAGCACTTAGTCTACCCTATTCCAAGCAGCCTTCTGTGAATCGTTCACATGAATACCAACCTCATGGTGTGCAAATAAAAGTGCTGATAATTTTGACAAATCAAAAATAGCTCATTATCAACAACACAGAATTGTCATATTTCATTAAATAGATAGCTAGAAGGACTACTGACTGAGACAACAGCATTGTCAGCAAGCTGCTTGAAGATCATGTATACATTAATTGGGGATTGAAGGAAAATAGTTAAAGGTACAAAAATATTGAGATGACTAACTACATGGACTCAGCTATTTTATTCTATCTTAATTCTACAGTAGGCTCTCATTAATCTGTCAGGTGGAAAGAGATATAGTAGGATGATGTCCACAATAAGAAAAGCTTGACTGACGAGGTTCTGTGGGTGACAAGTTGGATAAAAGCTTCAATGATCTTACAAACAGTTACATAGTTTGCAAGCTTTCTTGCTCTAAGACCTTATATCAAACTAACCAAAATTCAATTATGTTGCTCAAACTGGTGCATAAAGTTCTCTTTATCTGATTTAAAAATGAGATTGTTATCTTTCTTCAATATTGCTCCTACTGTTGCCAAGAAAATGTATATTCTAAATCAAGGCTGACCAAGAAAAAATGTTGTCTGCAACAAGAGCCATGACGTCTCAAACTGTCTTGTAGAAGTCATTGTTGTTGGCCATGCAAGTGCCACCAAACTCGTTAGAAAAAGGAAGAACACTCCTTCCATCATCATGAATACTTCTTTGACACACTCACAATTGCCTATCTTTGCACTTACTATCTACTTCATGAACAAGGCTTCTCTTAACAAAGATACATTCCAATCATCACCTAGCAGAGGTTGAAGCAAGATAAACAGGAAGACAGGTCCAAAAACCTGTGGTAAACAATGAAGCTTTTTCATAGAATTTGTTGATGAAACATTACAAGCAATTTCCACTGATTTTCTTTCTAGATATACTAGAATTATAGCTTGTCAGAAAGTGTATGGTTCAAAAGCCCAAAAGCAATCCACAACCGCTCCAAAGGTAGGAGATTTTTATAGATACTCCCCTTCAATATTTGAAGAGCATTACAATTTCAAGACCATTTCATGAGCAAAACCTGCAAAATTTTCCTAGATGCTTCAATCCTTAAAGGAAGACAACTCCCACTGTCTCTCATATTTGTGTATCCACTCAGCCTATAATAAAATCAGGGCTACTATCACACAAATCTCCCTCTATCACATAATCTAATGCTCCAACCTGCACATTTCCAAAAATCTTGTCATCAACTTTCTTGTTGCCTTCTTGCAGCCACTTCACATTTCCAAAAATCATCAAACCAGGGCCTCAAAACGAGATGCCATTGCATGAAACCTCCATTTTAAGCACTCTTTGCTTGATGCGATGCCCTTTGACATTCCAGAATGCAGCCACCAATACTGCCCCTCACCTAATTTCTTGCTCCACCTAATCCAAATTATTACGAACTCTCACAATAGCCCAATTGTAGAATGTTCTCTCTCTCTCTCTCTCTCTCTCTCTCTCTCTCTCTCTCTCTCTCTCTCTCTCTCTCTCTCTCTCTCTCATGGTTCACTTTAAGAAAGATATTAAAGGAGATGGACTTCAAACTTGGGCAAATCCAAAAAAATGGGCAACGCTCTTCATTGAAAGAAGGATGTGATGAACACGAATCCAAATACCAATCCCATTGCGAAATGCCTAGCCTAATTGGGTGAACCACTAAGAGCTCTTAGCAATCAAGTCCGCAACTAATCCAAAAAACTTAAAGTTTTAACCAAGGCCTATAGCACTACCAATATAACCATAGTCTGTACATTCCCAAGTGTTTGTGTCCCACATGTCCAATCTAGGTGCCCAATACCTCAAATTACCACTCAATCAAGGCCTGAATCCCAAGTGCAGGTCCATATTAGAGCCTAAACTGATGCACTTTCCTTAACCCAAAGTTAGAAACAAAGAAATCCTAGCCAGTCAGAGCTACTTCTTTGGGATTTAAAGCTACTATTCAATTCCATCCTGTAGTCATGCCTCCACCAATATGATTGGAGGTTAAGCAATTAGGTGTTGTAGAATTTAAGTATAGTGGCTCATATTTGGCATGAATCCACATTAAATTTACTAGTCTACGCATTGAACTCAACACCATACCCTAGAGCCAAACCATGCTCACCTGAAATTCTAGAAGTCTACACCAACATCCTCAATCCAACTACTCATGGCATCTGGTTCCCACGAGGTCCATCCCATTATAGAAACATCTAACCTAATGTGGATGATTATGCACTAATTCAAGCCTTGATAATGAGCTCTAGTAGAATGATGGTAGGACTCTCTTTTACAGCCACGTCACATATGACCTATGATAAGTGCTATAGTGTGGTCAACTCCCACATGCATGTCGAATCTTATTTCCAAAGGAAAACATTGAAATACTCCCACATGCATGTCCAATCTTATTTCCAAAAGAAAACATTGAATTCCTAACTCCAGTCAGACTCATAACTACAGCTGATCTGAGCTATCCCTAAAATCTTTAGAGATTCCCTCTCCTCGATTTTAAACATTGATTGATCTCTAGTAGCGGCAGCAACTGCCGGAGGCACAAATTCCTGATTACCGCCTGTGCACAGCTAATTTCATGCTCTCTTCTATTGGTATCTTACAATCGTATTATTAAGAACGTTCTACATATTTCACACTACTTCAATCACAGGTCTGAAATCTAAAACTTCAGAAAAAAGGATCTACGTGACAAAAAAGGACTGGATCAGAAGACACTCGATAATAATGTGTCCAAAGCATCTACAAAGACGAAATCGCTCTAAAATCCATTAGCCGTATCAACAGTGAAACATCATACTCAACGCGCAAAAAACTAGAGCCTGGACTGAAGGAAAAAACTTGAAAAGTAAGCAGAGCAAACAGTGGTAAGGAAGATCAAAGTTTAGAGCAGAATTGCAAGCAGCTTCACCTACCTCGCTCCAGGTCAACCTTTGGAGATATCCCTGATATCTTCAATCAACCCTCGCTCAAATCTTCCAAACCCTTCATACCTGCACCGTGCACACAACGCACAGCAAAACCACCTGCGCTCTTCTTCTGACTGCTCGGCAGACACAGGCTAACAGAGAGCTTGCCCGAGGGGGTGCCAGGAAAGAAAACGAAAAGACGCGAGTCTACGATCGTCTCATCAATCGTGTTGCTTCTTCCTTTCCTTCTCTTCTCCTCTGAGCTCTCTCTCTCTGCTTTTTTCTCGTTTCTGCTTCTTTTAATGCAAAATCTTTGTCGATTGAATCTCGCCTTTTCTTCTAATCAAAATACGTAAATGTATGTAATGTGGTTTTGTTTTTGGCGTGGACGGCAAGCGTCTGACCACGTGGGCTTCCAGGGTAGGACCCGCCGGCCGCCAGAACCCCCCAAACCGCGCCTCCAGGCTCTAACTCCCAATAGAAGCCCTCGAGCACACGACATTCTCCTCAATAACAATTTTAAAGTTTTATCCCCGCAATTTGGCCCAACACGTTTGCTTAATGAGCTAAGGGCAATGAGTCAATTTGCAGGGTCCTTTCATTTGTCACCCATTTTTTGAACTTTGGCACGTGAGTTAATAAGCAATGAACCACCCCTCTCCAAAACTTGGCAGGCAAGTGCTTAATGAAAGGTCTCAATTTCATTGGCCAAAGTCAGGTCCATTTTGCTTAGGTTGCTCTTGGCAACTCAACATGCTAGACAATGTCCCTAGGTTTAAGAACTACGCTTGAGTTGCACTGACATGGCAAGGGTACCATGCCGCATCATTTGACACATGGTGGCAACTCTACTTCAGTTTGAAAGATGAGGGCGGATGGACCTATGGCATCGGTATCTATGAAAAATTCAAATTAGAAAATCGAAAACATATCTATATTTTTGTACAGAAAACTCCTACCATCATGTATTATGGCACAAGTCTTCACCCACATGCCCACAAAAAATAACACATTATACTCAGTGATAAGCAATATATAATCCATCATACATAACGCTAACTAATAGACTAAAACCAAAATAAGCAATATACGATTTACATTACATAAAATTTGGGACCCAAACAACGAGTCGTGGATCAATTATGGCACTTGAAGTTTTTGCCTATGTGCTTTTAATAAAATAGCACATGAAGCTCAATAAAAAGCAAACTACAATCCATTACAAATAAGGCAAACTAACAACTTAAACTAGTGTATCAAATGAGAAAAATAAGCGAGATATATAATCCATTAAGTAATAGGTGATGGCCATCAAGAGGGCACCTATAATCAAGGACCCAAGTGACGAGTGTTGAAGGCTAGAAGGTGCTCATGGACTAGATTATATGTGCTAATGCCCCCCCCCCCCCCCCCCCCCCCCCCCCGACCAATGGAGCATTATTGCACATAATTGCCTTTTGCAATATTTTTATATTAACTTTTGTATTTTGTTAGTAAACAGTAGTTCTATTCAGAATTTTTTTTTTTTTCATTTTTCATGTGGCAGATGTTTATGTTTCCATTTGTAATGTAATTCATTATGGAAAGCATAGGCTTGAAGGCTATTTAAATCGGGAGCATCGATCAAGTTGTAACATAGCATAAATTGGCAAAATTTTTGGGGCCCCAAAAAGGCCTAAAAATCATGCCAATGACAACTATGTATAAGGCAAACGGTTGGCCTAAAACTAGTGTAGGGAGAGTGTCAAAATTTTAAATTAGCAGCCACGTCATACTTCATGTTATAAACTTTTTTTTTTTAAATCAATAAAATTTTTGGTATTGCAATTTTTTTGATCTTGTCTCACACAAACTCAATATTATGTGATGAAGTCCGTTAATGAAGTTTTCAAAAAAATAATTTAAAAAAAATTCTCTTCAAGTTTCACAACGGGCTCACTTTAGTAAATGAGAGATGTCTTTTAGTCTATTTCCTAATCATTTTTTGTCATGGAGCAGGCAATGTCCTGTTATATTCATGTTGCCTTTTATCCTGCTTGGATTCTGGGTTTTTTTTTTTTCTATTATTTTATGTCTTGCCATGTATAATAGTTAGGCTCTGTTTGTTTGCCATCTTTTTTCAAGTCATGTTTTATATAATGTGATGCGATTGTCATGTCTCTCTAGTTTGGATCCTCATAGGAACTTGATGCTCCATAAAAGATTAAAAAAACCTTTTTGTTGCTCACATCTATGGGATTTTGCCAGACATCAAGCAATTTGCATATGTTTGTGGATGGATGGAATCTATGCTATGAAGCAACTATTCTCTGGATGGGATGGGATCCCAATTTGATTTTTGCAAAGCTACATGTGTTTTTGGCTTCTTCTTTTTTTTGTCTTGGTTTATTATCTAGCTCAAGCTTAGAATGTGTCTCTTTTGGTTAAGTTATGAATAATGTAGTTTGTGCTTTAGAATTTGCATATTAATTTCCATTATTGCCTTTGCTTGGATTAAATGTTAGTGACAATTGTTTAAGATCTTTTCTTGTCATTCGTATGTTATTGACCTTTTTACTCTATTTAATCGTTCTTGTTGTATTTTATGCCATAATTTTTTTCTTCTTCATTCTTTCAGTTAGTCTACATTTAACTGGGTATAATGTTGCACTCTTTTATTTTCTGGAGTTGATAGTGTAATAAATGTGATTTGTTCTTGCCTTTGTTATTTGGTTTAAATGTAAAATACCTCTTTTTCATTTAAGTTATGAATGAATTTAGTTTATGCTTTAATGAGTACTTAATTTTTTTTAACTTTGCCTAGATTGCATGTTAGTAACTGATTTTCAGCTTGTTTTATTGTCCTTTGTATGTTTTTTTGGTGATTTTACCAATTTAATTTGGGATTGTTGTAGTTTGAGCTTTAGTTTATGCCTTACATGTTTCTTTCTTAGTGCTTTCGCTTAGTTTGCAATTTAGTTGCATGTTTTTTCTTTTGTTTATTTAGTTTAGGTGTAGGATGACTTTTTGGGCTAAACTATAAATGGTGATGTTTGCCATTTACGAACTAAAATGGCAAGCTTGCATTGGGAAATGAGTTTCAAAGACAAAAATCTCACAAGTATTTAACACATTTGTAGTTCTATACCTAGTGACCATGTTGCAAGGGATTATTGGCTTGGTTTTTTCTTTTTCTACAAGTATACAGACTTTTACATGGTTCAAAAAAAAGAGGCGTATTCTAAATAACTTTTTCTATTAGTGCTTATTCTCAAAAACTACAATGATTCGTAGGAAGGAAAAAAAGGGTGCTTCAAGACGCATTGCTAGAAAACGAGTCCTACTTCCATGTAGGTTTGAGGCACGCCTCTTTGCGCATATGTACAAATTGGCTCTTCAAGGTGTAATTACAAAATGCATTAAGTATATTGATTATTTTTAGGGTGCTTCAAGATGCATTGCTAGAAAACGAGTCTTACTTCCATGTAGGTTTGTGGCACACCTCTTTGCGCACATGTACAAATTGGCTCTTCAAGGTGTAATTACAAAATGTATTAGGTATAGTGATTATTTTTATTACACGGACAAAATTACAAAAGCAAGGATCCACATTCCCCATTTTTGTTTCTTGAAATATGAATGGAGGGGCACTACTACACATATTGTCTCCATTTTGTCAGTCTGTTACGATCCTAAGATGATTCACTTTCATCTTCTCCGATGCTTTAATTCTAATACATATCCACAAGCTGGTTTTCATTATTTGTATTATTTATCTTACATGTATGTTGGCATATCTCTTGCATACAAATTTTTTTTTGTCAATGTATGCTTTAGGTTCATGCTTCAAATACTATAGATGACAACACATGTAGCAAAAAAAATTTGCATAACAAACATTGATGCTAATACTCTCTAGTGCGAAAATCTCAAGAAAATGCACAAGATAACATCTCTAAAAAAAAAAAATTGAAATTATATGTAGTCATTTCCAAGCATTCATGTTTGTACAAGATAGATGTGAACAAACATATTGGCTGCACAAGTGAAAATTTTAGCAAATAGATGACAAGAATTAATTCCTCTTAACAATGAATAGACAATCTCAATTTCACCAATAACTGATTGCTTTTAACAACAAATAGGCCATCTCCATCATGCAAAGATATTCATGCATAAACTATCAAATATGTATACTTGATTGAACAATTGAAAATTTTGTTGTGCTCCTTAGAAATTGAGCTTGTTGTTGATTGAAAAATACACTAGATATTAATAAATTCGTCCATGCTTTACAATGTTGTTGTTTTCTTCCATCAATAGGCTTTAATTTATTTGTCCTAAAACTTAGCTCCTGTCTTTTATTTTGCTTGTGGAGCATTCTTATGTTGACCCCTCTTTGTGTTATTGACAAATGTATGTGGAATTTCTATGTGCATGTCAATTTATTTCACTTTTACGTTGTTGTATGCATGTTCTAGACGCTTCCACATGTCATTTTGAAGTCCTTGTCTAGCATCCTTATGTTGTCCCCTCTAAGTGTGTTGAATAAATGTATTCAACATTTCTATGTGCATGCCAATGTATCTTACTTCTAGACTACATTGTTGTTCTATAAGCTTCCGCGTCTCATTTAAGTCAATGTCTATTTGATGTTAAAGACATTCCTACCCTTTGTATGACATTTTTGATTGGCTTAAAAAGACTCTCTTACACATTTTCATGTCTTCCCCCTTTAACTTAGAGGAGCTTTATCGAGACACATGAAAATAGTTGTCTCCATCATGCTTGAGTTGCTTCTACTACAAAGAGTATCCTTGCCTTGTCCTCCCTCCTAAAATGTTTTGAGGCTGATACCTCATGTGCTCTTGAGCTATTTCTTATCTATGGATTACTAGACCTTTGTGGGAAACACATCCGTAATGCTCCTTGATGAATCAAGGATTGGGATTCAACAAATATGAGCCCTTATTGGCCTACTATCCTTATTAATTACTTTGGAGGGCCTAAAGAGAGAATCGCCTTGTTCTTAAGGCTAATAATTCCTTTTGGGCCTACAAAGCTTACAATGGATATTATATTGCCTTGACAAGCACTGATGTACTAGAAGTACATGACAACGGATTCTTAAGTATGTGATGGGTATTTCGAAGTTGTTCTACTCCCGCGTTACTAACCTTGTGAAACTTGAAGGCTATGTTGATGCAGATTGGGGCGGTAATATGGATGATAGATGCTCTACATTAGGGTATGTGTTTCCACATTGGCAATGGTTGTTTTTCAGGGTCTAACAAAAAGCAAAATAATATATTAGCTCTGTCTACCACAGAAGCAGAATATAAAGCCTTAGGAAGTGTTGTACATGAAGCTATTTGGTTAAGATAGTTGCTTGCAGAGATTGAATTTTAGCAGGATTTTGGGAGTATTATATTTTGCGATAGTCAAAGCGGGATACAGCTTGTGAAGAATTATGTTTATCATGCTAGAACTAAGCACATAGAAATTAAATATCATGTTGCACATGAACGTGTGCTTAGTAGTGATGTTAAAATTGTACATTGTAATATTGTAGATCAAATAGCAGATGTTCTTACGAAACCCTTGAGTAAGGACAAGTTTGAAATGCTTAGAGGTAAGCGTTTTGTATATGACATTGAGAACATATTTAAGCTTTAGGGAGAGTGTTAGAAATAAAAACTTAAGTTTGTCATGCATCTTAAAAACTTTACAAAACCCGAAACATAGAAGGCTCAAGTTTTTCCAGAAGATCGTAAAATCCAGTATCGGATTTTTCTGACCCAATATCAACAAGCCTAACAAACAAAGATTTTTCGACCCTGGATCGGATCGGATCGAGGCGAAACTTTTTAGACGTCCTTGACCCTAGATCGGGTTGAATCGGGTCTAATTTTTCTGACCTTGAAAAATCCGACCCTGACTATATTTTTGACCCAGGATAAAAATCAATCCTTTGTATATTTTTGATACTTTGTAAAGTTTGATATCGTCGGCCGACCCAACGACTTCGCGTTGACAGTCTGCCTACATTTTGTACATGCAGCTATAGTTCTGAGATGGTTGTAATAACTATAGAAAATATCAGTTTTAGATATTTTGAGTAGTATATCAAGATAAGTATCTTCATCAGAAAACTGTTTCTGATCTTCTAATATCTACAACATCTGATAATTGTTTCTATCAATTCATTCAGATAGTTCTGTTGCATGTGTTATCACGATCAGAGTTCTCATTCTGTAGCCTGTTGAAGTTTTCACTTCATGCGAATGTACTCTTTGTGGATATTAATCAGCGTACATATTGTCTCCACTCAGTTGTTGTTCCATTGCGCATTGTATATTCCTTCATTTTGACCATTATGCTACTAATTGTGGCACTTTCGATCCTACTGCCCACTAGCTCAAGCTTCTACTCACAAACTCATGATTTCCAACATGGTATCAGAGCGGCCAGTTTAGTAATCTTTATCTGCGGATTATCAGGACTTGTCTCTACCAAGTCGTTGCTCTAGCGCGCGCGCAGCCAACAGTATTCTGAAATCGTTGTATCTACCAACGATCTCACTCAACCAAAATGGATCTACCTTCTAGTTCTTCTGTCAGCGAGAGACTCGATGGAAGTAACTACCATCTCTGGAAGCTCAAAATGAAGATCATACTATTAGCCAAGGAACGTGGGACATCATTGATGGCACAGAGGTTAAACTAGAGGGTGATGCAGCCACTATCACCAAATAAAGACTGGAAGATGGCAAGGCATTTACCTACATCACTCTCAACATCAGAGACACTCAAATCATTCACATAAATGTTGTTCAGACTGCTAAGGATGCATGGAAAAAATTGGGTCTTGTCAATTTCGACCCAGGAGCACCTCACTCTTTCAAGTGTTATTTCGATGCTTCTACAAGAGGAAGTTAGAAAATTTGCAACCTTCTCATGCTCAAGGTCGGATCCCCAAGCTCTATATTCAAAAAATCAGAAGTTTAGATCAAACAGATCTACATAGTCAGATTATCTTGACAAAAAGAACAACATGCTGGATTTTCACTCTGGGTCAAATTTTTCCTCAAGGTCGAGTTCTGGTCCAGGGTCGAATTCGGATTCTTCATCACTCCAGCTAAAGTAGAACCTATTTTTCCTGCAAGTACTGTAAGAGAACTGGCCATCTTATCAAGGATTGCAGAACTTTAAAATTCAACAGTGAAAAGAAGAAGCAGTTCCAACAACAAGCAATTTTGCTTCAACTAGTTTTTCAATCCAACAACAAAATGAAGATGAAACAACCTTCTTGACCAAGATCGGAGAAAATTAGGATATCGATTCCTGGTACCTAGACTTAGGAGCAACTCAACATATGACTTACAATAAGGACTAGTTCAAAGAAGATCAATCATACAACCACTCTCAAATCGTACAACTTGGTGACAACTCAAAACATACTATGGAGGGTGAAGGAAGAGTCAAGGTCAAATTTTAAAGGGGTGAAGTCAAGTTGTTGACCAACATTCTCCATGTTCCAAATCTGACCAAAAATCTACTCTCAGTTAGCAGAATTACAGATTTGGGTCGGTGTTATGTACCCATAAGGGCACGCAACAGAAAACTTGAGGTGACGGTCTTAGTTATGGGACAAAACACTGATCTAGAGCTATAGGTCTTTTGGGTGCCATGTGTCAATGTCTTATTGGTGCGCGGTGACTCATTGTTATGGACCCGCATCAGTGTGCACAACTGTCGTAGGTCGTTGGTCATGTTTGACTCCTACGGACGGAGATGACCCACCTGGACTATGTATATAAAGATGGATCTCCATGAGCTTGGTATTCATTCTCTCCTGGAGATTGAAGAGCTCTTCCACTGGTGGTCAGGTCAGGACAAATATCTAGTCCTCAAGATGTAGATAGGCGAGGGTCGAGGGTAAGGCATGGTGGTATGGGACACCATGGCTTACAAGAGATCTGAGCTTGTTGGATGGTGGTATATAGCTCCAGTGCATGGGGGTGAGGTGGCAGTACCTCTATGGTTGGGTCGTAACGTAGCGTTCATCACTTGATTGTGCTTTAGCAATGTCTGGCACGACGATGAGGATTCTAACATTTGGTATCAGCGCCACCGATCATTGTGTATAGGGTGCAATCACTCCAACTTATGTTTTTGGTCGGTTTAAGCTTTGGGCTGATGTTTTCTGAAGACTTAGTTGTATTTTTTGAAATCAAACTGAACAATTTTGCTCTTTGGTTCATCTCAGACCGAGGTCGTTTTAATAGAAAACGAGCCACATTTGCTAGATATGGTGGAAGTTTGTCAGTGTTTTGACTTTTTTACGGTTTTTGAAATTTTTAGAAACCGATTTTATTTTTTGGCCTTGGCCTAGATGGGTGGTTTTGCTCCACAGGTGTCCTTTTGGTTGTTTTGCAATAGGATCTAGTTAGATCCTCATAAGTCAATCATTACAATGGTATCAGAGCTATGGATTTGCATCAATCGGAAGGTGGAACTACTTCTTGTATTTTCTCAAGTTTTGTGGATGTTATTGCATGTTACGTCCAGGTGGTGGAATTGATCTCCAAGTAGGTGGCTTCTCTGAATTTGGTGTACTTTGAGCCTAAAGATCATAATTATGGATTTTATCCATACTTTTTGGTGGAAATCAAAGGATTTTTTATGATATTAGTGAATTTTCACCTAGAATTGAAGTTTTTTGCTTGAAATTGATCATAGGTACTGATGTAGTATGTTTTCCAGATTGTACTTGCTGTTTTACAGTCATTAATGATTGGATCTAATGATTGCATGATGTTGGACCATTAGATAGTGATTTTGGACCAAAAATTGGGGTTTTTGGACCATAAATGGGCTATAGAAACCATGTTTGACTAGAATCAAAATTTTAGCACTTGCATGCAATGGATTTACAGGGATTTGGATCTGATTGCATTTATTTGTGGATTTTCCCCACAAATTTTGGTCAAAATTGGTCAAAAAACAAGGTTTTTTGATGTTTTTTGGATTAATTTTTGGGTAGATCTCAAAATTCTCAGCTAAGACTTGGTATGAACGTTTTCAGAGATGTAATGAAGCTTTCCCAGAGCTGTCATGAAGTTTCGTAGGGATTAGACACCATTAGGGGGCTCAAAACACCAAAAATTAGTGTATTTTTGGTGATTTTTGAGCATGAATACCTCTCATTTGGGGGTCTGAACCTGTTGGTTCTTGTTATAAGGTTAAAGATATGATGGATTGAATCTATTTTGAGCCATCATGCATCCAATTTGGATAGGTGAGCATTAGACACCATCATGTTGAAGTTTTGCTTGTTGAAGGAGCCCAAAAATGCATTTTTTGCATGATCTGAGCTTATGATTGCTTGATGGACCTGTTAGAAGCTTCTATGCCTCTCTAATGAACCTTAGTAGAGTGCTTGTAACCTCTGATCCAAGGCTTATTGGGCTGGAGTTGAATTTTTGATGATTTCTCTCTCCAAAAGTGCGCCCTCCTACCTGTCTTTTGTGCATTTATTGCTCGCACGTGTGAAGCCTAGGTGCCAGGGTGATGTGGAAAGTGCCTTGTAGACCCACTCTCCCTCCTGTGCTTTACAAGGACTGTGAAAATTGTCAACATTTCCTAGCTAGTTTGAGGCCTAAATTGGCAATGTTTGTACATAGTTTTGGATCTAACCTTTCACACGTGTGAAAGAGGCCTAGATACTTTTATTTTAGTATATATTTCATGTTGAAGAAGTCTCAAACTTCAGGACCTTCAAAATGACACCAAAATCATGTTATTTGGACATATAGACCAAAATTGGCTATTTTAGGTTACTGGTGCCCTAAAATTGGGTCCTAAGTTCTAGAGAGAGGAGAGAGAGTCATCTCTCTCAACTATATTAGGCTGAAATTCATGGAGAACAGGTTGGAGAAACTTTTTGTATTGTTGAGAGAGATCAATAGATCATTGTCACAGTTTCTTCCTTTATTGAGAGCATTGCTTTGTGTATTGTCTTCCAGCTTTTGTGTATGATCTTAAGAGGTTTCCAAAAGTGGTAGGCTGCTGTTGGGAGCCTTGTTTGCTGCTATTTTTGGCTGCCATCAGTGTTGATCAAATCTTACTAACGTTTGTTTTGTGAGTTGAACTTGTGGATCAAAAGCATATTTCAGGGCTATTGAAGATTAGAGGCTGAGAAGAAGCTATTTTGAATCAGATCATAACACCTAGTCATTTGTTGATTGTGAGGCTTGTGCATATTCAATACTAACAATGTTCTGTTCAATGTATTGTTGACAATCTCCACTTCTGTGGATGAACACTCTCCTTAAGTGGATGAACCTTCTCCTTAAGTGGATGACGAATACTCTTTGAGTGATTTTTTATTTCTCCAAAAGGCTGAGCAAAGCTCCCACTTGGATGAAATATCCCCTTTTGGGTGAATAGATTGTCAACAATCTTTTGCATAAATTTTGGTGTACTTTGTTGAGCATGTAAGTAACTCTCCTTATGTAATTTGATTGGAGCATTTGTCGGAAGGTTTTAACCATTATGCAAATGTGATTTTATGTTCTTAACAGATTGAGGAACATTCTCATGTGAAGTGATCTTAGATCTACATCGAAACACCAAGATTTGACAAGCTAGTGAAGCTAGTATTGTGATTCACTAAGTGTGCTCTTTCATTCACCTCTAAAGCTTGTATTTATCATTTGCTGGAGTTTATAAACTTCTAGAAGTGTGGTTTACATGTGGTTTTACAGGTTGAATTATTATCTTAGTGTGTTGATCAAGTTTGTTCAATTCTAGATATTCTTGGTCGCCTAGTCTTGTGTATTTTCTAAGAATGCAAGTAACTTTTCACATCATAACTTGATTTGGTCACTTGCTGAAAAGTTTGAGAGCTTAACCAAGAGTGTGTTCAGGTTGGTTTGAGTTTGTAATCCATTCTTAGTGTGTGCAAAGTGTTGCATGTGTTTCAATCTTCCTTTCTATGCTTGGAAACTAGTCAAGTTCAAGATAGAAGTGTTTTAGGGTCCTAGATCTTCTGAGATCTCCTTATCTATCATTTTTTGAGAGAAAAGTGAGTGCTAGGTGCATTAGGACAGAGCCTAAAAGTTGAAGAATAATTATATTCATGGCTTCCAATGGTGGGATCATGTTAGAAACTAATGATAGGTTGAGTTCATCAAACTACTCTACTTGGAAAGTGAGGATGGAGTCCAGTTGAATGAACTCATGGACATAGTTGCAGGAACTGAAGAGAGACCACCTACAGTTCAAGAGCAACAAAGGTTTGATAAGAAGGCTAAAAGGGCTCTTCATATCATTAAAATGAATGCTACCAATAAACTTTTCAAGGAAGTTGGTAAAAGTCAAAGTGCAAGTGAGGCATGGAATGCCTTGAAGAAGCTCTTTGAATCAAAGTCCACATCTAGGGTATTGACCTAAGGAGGCAAATATTTTCTAGCAGACAAAGAGAGGGAAAAAGTTCTCATGCATTTGTCTTGAGGGTTAAGTCCTTAAGTGATGATCTAGCATGCATTGATGAAAGCATAAAAGATGGTGAAATAGTCCAGGTTATGTTGAATGGTTTGCTAGACGAACATGCTAACCTTGTGCAAATTTTTGCCATTCAAAGAGTCTTGCCAAGTGTGGTTGACTTGCAAGAAATCTTATTGGCTGAAGAACATAGGTTGCAATCAAAGCTTGATGGTGCATCCTTGCAAGGTGGAGGTGAAGAGGCTTTCTTCACAAAAGGCAAAGGCAAAGGCAAAGGTAAAGGCAAAGGGAAATGGTCCAAAGTTGGTAGCTCGAATCATGATGATCACTCTTCCTCCTCCTCTTCTACTTCTTTTAGAAAGAAAGATAAGTCAAAGTTCAAGTGCTTTTATTGTGGGATAAAAGGTCATTTTGCAAATGAATGTCATAAGAAGCAAAGTAATGAAGGTAGCAAGCAAAACAACTTTTGTACTTCTAATGAGGATCTAGATTCTTGTGATTCTCTCATGATGTGTTCTTCAAGTCTAATGTCAAGTGGAAGTGACAAGGATTCATGGTGGATAGATAGTGGATCTAGTTCACACATGACTAGTCACAAGGAGTTCTTTACTTCTTTGATCTCTTATGTTGGAACCAAGAAAGTGGTTCACATGCCAAATGGTGGTGAGTGTATGATCAAAGGTATTGGCTCAATTCCTATTTGTCTTTCTACTAATAGGAATGCAAGGCTTGACGGTGTTCTTTACATTCCTTCACTTTCAAGGAATTTGCTAAGTGTTGGTCAAATGTTAAAGAAATGGTACAAGACAAAGTTTGTTGGGGATGTTTGTTTCATTACTACGGGAGATGTCTTGATTTCTAGGGGCAATAGACAAGGTAGACTTTACAAGCTTGATGCATTTGTTATGTCTAACAAGAGGAATGAAATGGATGGTGGTGGTTCTCTCAACTTTCAAAAGTCAATTCCTAGCATCAATAAGATTGGTATATCTTATGCAAAGTCTAAAGAGCTTCCTTATGCTAGATCTAGGTTGAGATCTAATGAGCTTCTTGGAGATAGTTATTGTTGTGCTAACTTGACAACATCTGGTGAATCTATGATCAATGTTTTGGATCCATTGGATCTTGAAGATGGACTAGTGCTACCTACTAGTCAAATGGAGTCATGTGGTGCTAAATTAGTATCATGTTTGAACTCTTCTACTCATAGATTTTCAAGTCTTGGTGGCTCTTCAATGGAACTACATGGCAAGTGGGTAAGAAGAGAGCTAACTTCATTAATAAATGTGATGAAAACTTGTCTTTGGAAATGGTTGTTGCTAATGACTTATTTACTCATTTGGAAAAAGCTGGTGCTTTGAGCATGATGGAAGAAAAAGTTTCTTTTGCATCTTTATGTGATGAGTCCAAGAAAGTCATTTGTGCAACAAGTGGTGTCACATGTATTCATAAAGAAAGTAGATTAAAAGGTTCTATCATGAGACTTGGTGAGGAAGATCTCAAGTCAAAAGGAAGAGATGAATGTGAAGTGTTCAAAGTAGGATGTACTTTGAATGATGCTTTTGTGAATGATAGTGAGGGTTCATTATCATTACCTATATCATTGATTATAAGTCCAGGTTTGGCAAGAAAAAGTACTTCAATCATTCTTATGTTGAAGGTACCATGTATTCTTTTCATGGCTTCTAATGTTCGAGATTCTTCCATTTCTTATGATGCAACTATCAAGAGGGAGATTGCTAACATTTGTGGTGTGATCATTAAGAGGGAGTCTTGTGAAGGAAGGGGCAAAGGAAGAGTGACTCTTGGGAAGATCCAAGACATGGATCTTACATCTCTTCATCAACTCAAAGGATGCTATGATTTGGTGGAGTGTTCATGCATGATCAAGATGGCAAAAGGTTGGATGAAGAAGACTACATGGAGCAACTCAAGTGGCAATTTCTTCAAGGAAAGGAAGATCTCATTGGTGACCTCATTGAGGTTTGGTTTGAGCTCAAATGGGCTGGTTTGATTAGGTTTGATACTCAGCTTCATCTACTCTACTTCATGTTGGATGGAATTGTAGAAATCTATCTTTTGGTTTATGATGGTGACATTGTTTTCACTAACTATAGTGAAAGGTTGAAATCAAGAAATGATGAGATCTTGTGGGATATTAATCATGTGTTTGAGAGGGAGTATCTTCAGAGGTTTAGATCTGAAGATGTTTATAAATGCAAATTCCTTGATGTTTTATTGGAAGATCAAGATGTTGATCTTGAATTGCTTCATCAACACCAAGAGGCAAGTAGCAACTGGAAGCTAGTCAAAAGCATCAAAGGGGAGCCACATGGGCAAAGCATTTTGGATCTATTTTTACAGGTCCTTGAAGGTTCAAGTAAGGCTCTTGGAGCAGCAAGGAAGTGTCCTTTTACTCTACCTTACTTGTTTAATCTCATGTATGAACATTGTCATGTCAATGTGTTGGAATTGTCAAAATTCAATGAAACTAGTTCGATAGTTTTGCATCCTTTGGATCTTGGAGATGGAATAGTTATCATTGCTGGTTTTTATGATCGTACATGCATTCATTCAAATTTTGAAAGATATTGAAGTGGTCAATATGTTTACTTTTGAGCAAAGTTCAAGATCTAGCATCCTAGTGTTGGCAAATTGGCAAATTGTTGACAATGTAGGATCAAGCGTTGTATGCAAATCTTGTGGAGATACTTCAAGTATTTCAAGTTCAGGTTTTGTTCATTCAAATGGAGCAGAGAACACATCATTTTGGCATTAATTCACTCAAGGGCTTTCATGGATTGGAGATCTACAAAGGCAAGGTGGTGATGGAGGTTCATTCATGGAGATACATGGTGCATTCACCATGGGCATAGTGGAATGTGGAGGAGGCATGCAAACACTTGTTGGTTACTTTCAACTTACAACTTGTTTGTTGATGTTTTACAGAGAATTAAAAGGTGGATACATGGAGGAATTCTTTCATTATGATTCTATGTTCTTTTACATGTATCTTGTTCACCATTCTATGTAAAAATGATGTAAGAAATAGTGAAGCATCCTATATGGACACTATTATCTATATCAATTATGTTGTACTTCATATTGTACATATTAGAACTTGAGAAGAGATCTATTATCATGATGGAGATCATTCTTAGGTTGGAGCAAAGTAGTGTTGTAAAACTAGCAAGTTAAGTTGAAGAGGGAGTGTGAAAATTGTCAACATTTCCTAGCTAGTTTGAGGCCTAAATTGGCAATTTTTGTACATAGTTTTGGATCTAACCTTTCACACATGTGAAAGAGGCCTAGATACTTTTATTTTAGTATATATTTCATGTTGAAGAAGTCTCAAACTTCAGGACCTTCAAAATGACACCAAAATCATGTTATTTGGACATATAGGCCAAATTGGCTATTTTAGGTTACTGGTGCCCTAAAATTGGGTCCTAAGTTCTAGAGAGAGGAGAGAGATCATATCTCTCACCTATATTAGGCTGAAATTCGTGGAGAACAGGTTGGAGAAACTTTTTGTATTGTTGAGAGAGATCAATAGATCATTGTCACAGTTTCTTCCTTTATTGAGAGCATTGCTTTGTGTATTGTCTTCCAGCTTTTGTGTATGATCTTAAGAGGTTTCCAAAAGTGGTAGGCTACTATTGGGAGCCTTGTTTGCTGCTATTTTTGGCTGCCATCAGTACCTATTATTAGTTTCTTTTGTCTCTTGAATGCTTTGTCAAGTTCATGTGTATCAAAGGTAGCATTAGGATGCTTTGCCATTTCTAGCTTTTGTAGCTTGTTGTGCAAAGATCTTAGCCAAGTATTTTGGGATTTTGGATCCATTCAAGATCCACTTTTTTCACAGGGACCAGTTTGGTGTCCTGTAGAAAAAGTTATGGCTGTCGAAAGTTTGGCAATTTTTGAGCTAAAATTTGCAAAATTTTCGAAATGTTCTGATGCATGCATGCTTGTAACTCAGTGTAGTGCTTGTCTATTGATGGAAATGTATGGATAGACCTGTATGCATGCTTGGATGCAAGTGGCATGTGTAATCAGTGGATTGATCAGAGGATTTCTTGCATGAAGCTATTTTCAAAAATTCTAGATCAAAAAGCAGATTTCCTAGTGGCTTTTTTTTTCATTTTTTTGAAAAAATCAATGCATGTCGGGTTTCGATAAGTGACAGTGCCTGTGAATTTGATAAATCAAACTTTTTAATTGATTTTCACAGTTGGTCCATTTTGAACTGATTTTGAAAATCCCTGGGCTAATTTCCCAGTTTCTCGGCAATTTACGTAAAAATTAATTTTTATATTGAAATCACTGCATGTTGTGTTGGATGCATGTTGAATGTTTCAGAATCCTTCCAATATGAGATAGTAATTATGAAACTGTCAATTCGATGTTTGATCAAATTTCATAGTTTAGGTCCATATTGAATGAAAATTGAAAATCCCAGTTTAAGAAACCATGGACGTTTTTTATTTGTTCAAATTCATTGGTTAGTGATCAAATAGAAATGACTTATAAAGTGAAAGATCTTACTGAGTTGAAATTAGTCAATTGTTAAGATCACTGTACCCTTCACTTTTAGTTGAAGATTTTGTGAATCTATCAATTAAGGAGCATTTCTTATTTTAAGAATCAATAAGGACCAAGAATAATGTAAATCTAGTTGGAACAGTTTCTATGCTAATCCATAAGGGGATTTACCAAAAATTAAGTGCAGCACTTAATGGTGAACAATTAAAATTGTCGGATTGATTAGTGTTAAAGTTACTGATACTAGTTTGAACTATTTCCTAGTACAAATTTGGGGTTTTGTTAACCTGAACCATTTTTTGAAGGGGGGAAAGAGTGAAAGTCTGAGATGTAGATGATTGCTGGTCTTAATGATCCAATTATTTTATTTACATTCAAGTCCTGAAGTATAACTAATTGCAGTGAGATTTCTTTTCCCCTATGTGAATTAGAATTTTGAGAATTCGAGGATTCTAAGGGAAAAGTAGTGGCAAGACTGATTATTCATTTTTGAAACCATCTCTATTTGCAATTGGATTTGGATCTTGCAAAGTAAAGGAGAAAGGTGTTCCATACAGGAATCTAGTAATTTGGATTCTTTTCAGTTATAGAGTATTTCTCTATAATGATTGTAACAACCAAGAGAGTTCTAACTATGAGAGATTTCAAATTTTAGGATTATCTCCTAGAATTGATTGTGAATTTGATCCTATATCTGGGTATGGGATAGTCAAATTGTCTTCTTGACTTTTTAGGCAAAATAGATCTGGATGCAGAGGATTCTTGGGGGATAAGCTGGTGGTATGAGATATCAGTGATTCTAAAAAGGATTTCTTGGGTAGAATGATCTGTAGACCAATGGTTAGTGATTGTTGTGATGGTAATACTAACAGAGTCCATTGGTTTTTGTTTAGGGTATTTTGAAAATTATGAGATATAGATCGATCTCTAAATGGTATCTCATTAATTACAAAATATGGAAGCCCTTAAATCTATTTCTCTATTATATTAGACCTGTACTCTTTAGAACTTTCTTAATACATGACAATTGGATTGAGATTCATATAATTCCTTCCAATGTAGAACTCTGTTCTGAAGGACTATTATAGTTATATGATATTGTACTTCCACATAAGATTTTTGAATATGGTTCGAAATTTTGGTTTCCTGAACTCTAACATTAGTCTCTATTTGATGGTTGATTATTGAGAGTTAATATTACTATCATTCGAGATAAGATATTCTGTGATTCTGAGGAAAAGGTTTGGTTTGTAATAGTATTGGATACTCATTACTAGCTTTTTTGAATCTTCGATATCTTATACGTTGTCTCTTGGGAACTTTTAAATCGAAATTATAATTTTTTTTTTAAAAGGGGGGGAAGAAAATATAGGAATAAGTCCTTCGAGGAATCAGCTAGTTACATTGATTTTGAAAAAAAATCTTGTATGTGTGCAAAGGTAAAACTATCCAGTATGAAATAGAAGAACTCTCTAAGTGATTATTTTGATTAATCTAGAACTAGAGGAGTTTTGGGGTTAGAGCTGTGAGATATTCATAAATATGAGAAGTAGTGGTAAAGATTAAATTAAGGTTCAATGATTGTTACCAAGCACCATTTTATTATGGATTGGATCAGTGGAATGAAGCTTTAATCTTAACTCTATGTCCAAAGATGTCTATATAAGTTAGCCTAATCTTGGTTTGTATGCTAAAATATGTTGTAGGCTGATTGGTAGAAGAATTTTGTTAATGAGAGTCAGATGGTTGGAAAACTTGTGATGTGGAATTATTCACTTCAAAGATTTCCTAGATATGTTATCTACTCATGAGAAATAGAGTTCTTTTGTAGATGAGTTGGAAGATTCTTAGTGAGTTATGTGAGTAATATATGCAGATTGTGGATATCTGTCAGTTAATAGTCTATGTTTATGTATAGGAACATAGTTGGATAAGTTGCTTATATACATCTTAATCTTGTGGATCTACTATGTGTTTCCTATGTACTGAGTTTATATCGTATACTTAAACTAGTCAAAGTGCATAGACATATGAACAAGTAATATGAGGAACAATTACTTGTAGGTTAATGTCTCTTTCTATTGAAAGGATAATTCATTAACTTATTTATGGTTTGGAAGAAGATCTAAATGTGGTGTTATAGAGGTATAATTGAGATCTGCACCTAGACATTTAAGATTTCTGAATCATTTACAATTGACTTGAGTTATTGGATTACTCCTAATTTGAAGTTAATTGGTAGAATAAGCAATGTGAAGAGCATTCACCGGGAACTGTTTATTTGAATCTATATTGCTTATAAGACACATGATTAGTGAGTGATCTGATTCATTTATGAGAACTGAAAATTAAAAAATGAATAACAAAAATTTAAAAAACTATAAATAAATCTAAAAATCAAAATATGAATAATGAAAAATCATAAAACTATAAAACAAATGTAAATATTAAAAAATAAATATAAAAACTAGAAAACAACTATACATATTTGTAATTTTTTTAATAAAAAGTCAAACAAACTATAAAATAAATCTAAATATAAATATAAAAGTCAAAAAACAAACTAAAAAATTCAAAAATAAATAATAAAATGTCAAAAAATCTATAAAACAAATCTGGAAATTAAAAAATGCATAATAAGAAGTCAAGAAAATATATAATAAATCTAGAAATTGAAAAAAAAAATTATAAAATAAATCTAAATATATATAGAGAAGTTTAAAAAATAAATTAAAAAATCTTAAAATAATAAATAAATCTAGAAATTGCAAAATGAATATCAAAAAGTCAAACTAGAATCGAAGGCCAACCTCATAGACTGGTTAACATCATTACATGATAAATGAAAACATATTTTAGTTGATTATAGTTGACAACTAGCTTTATTATATTTATATATAATGACGTCTTTTCAAGTACCAATATTTTTTGGAATTGTCTGGTTTTTTTTTTAATATGTTATAATCATTTGAGCCACATGAATCGAATAGATCTATATAGAATGATTCTAAATTATTTGCAATCTTTTTGTCACAAGTAGTACACATTGTAAATATAATAAAATTATTTTTAAAAGGAGCATATAGAGATGCATCTGCCAACATTTTTGAAGGAGGGTTTTCACAGTGTTGGTGATATCTTTTCGTCAGTGATGTTGTTTGTCCAATGTAAACTTTTTTATTTTTGATGCATTCTAATTTGTAGATGTGAATGTTCTTCGTGCTCTTTTTGGTGGAGGTGTGTTTTCATGCATTCAAACAATTTATCTAATGTATCTTTTTGTAGATTTGCATAGTTAAACTTTCAAAAATGAAATAGATAAACAAAGTTTGATATACCTTTGTAGCACTTGTTGATGCTACATCTTCTTCTGTGATAACCTGAAAATCGTACAATAAAGATAAGTTGAAAATTATTTTCATATTTCATAATAGAAATATAAAAAAAAAATGCTCTTTATACCTTATGTTCTTGTATCTGAGGATGAGACTCAAATAGATATGCTATTGTAGGATTGACCATTTGTATTACAGAAGAAAATGTGATTGGTCCATTTGTCAATTTATTTTCACATTGATCAATGTGACCAAAGTGTTTATCCAGATCAGCTGCAATTGCGTCAGATTGTGCACGAGTCATTTCATTCCAATCATTGATTGAAATATTGTATTCAAAATACAAAGTGTAGTAGGATTTGTTAACATTTGATTTAAATTAACAAATCGTTGTAGAATTTGTATGTACTGTTTTGAGAATAGTGATTTGAAATTTTATAAATAAATGGATAAGAAATGCTGCAATAAAGTATTTGTTTATACAATAAAGTATAGGTATCGATTACTAAAAAAAAAAAGAATATTAAAATACTAAATATTCTTGTTTTATAGATAGTTACCTTCAATTGGTCGACCATTATAAGTACTTTGAAATTTATCCCGTGCATTTTTTTTCTCATTGATAAGTAATGATAGCAAGTATCTTGTTCTATAACCGTTCATGTATTTCTCAGGTCCTATTCCACATGTATGCATGAGGAACATTTTTTTTGTTGATGGATATGTCGTTGTTGTCCTTGTTGCGGTGTTTACAGTTGTTGCTTCTTCTTTTAGTTTTTTGAATAGCTATTTTTTGTAAAATTTGGGAAGTTATGATTTGTCAAGTTAGATAAGTTTTATAATAAACATTTGATTAAAAAAATATATATGTTTTGATTTGATTTACCTTGTTTAGATTCATGCAAATAAAATTTACAAATAAGGAGATAGTACCTCAATTATTGTCGACAGTTTGTGAAAAAATGATCAGCTTATTCTACAAAAATAATTTTTGGATTATATTCATCAAGAACATTGTGTGTATTCTAGAAGTGGAATAGGTTGAAAATGTAACGGAGTAATTTCATGTATGATGAAAATATCTTTCCTTTTTGTTACTCTTGAGAGCATGACATATGTTAATGCAAGGCAGAAGTTTTTTTTTATGTTTAAGATTGTTGTATTTTATATTGTCATCCCTTGGGATTTGTGAGATGTCATTGCATACGCTAGAGTGAGAGGAAATGTTGACTTGTAGTAGATATGTGTATTGTATCTTATTTTTGCAAAATTTGACCTAGTTACAAGAATGTGTCTATTCATATTTTCAATTTTCACTTTTATTGACTTGATTTCTGCTAATTGTTCTTTGAAAATTAGATCCATAGTTGTTCCTATAGCTCCATTTACAGCTCCTTTACTTATATCCATGTTGGAAAGTAACATCACCTTTGCACCAATGGCTAATTTTGGTATTTGACGGAATTTTTCTTCCGTCAACCAACTTTGCATTTCGAACACGTGTGATGAATTAGTCTAACCCTGCCACAAACAACATTGAACATTTACTGGACAATTTCTCCAATCATATTCCTTGTTAAATTTCTTTACCAAGTTTTCAACGTGTTGGATTTCATTCCATCGCATATCGGTTGTTTCATCAGATGTCAAGGTTAGGAAAAAATGTGGTGGTCCCCAACATTCCACCATGGATAGTAAATCGTTGAAGTTTCGTCGACGCCAAGATGGAGTTCCAAGTATGTTTGGTCCAAGACTATATTTTAAGACATGTTTGAAGATGTCTTGCTCATTTGCTCTTTGATTTTTTGACATGTATTCAATGATGTCTTTTTCTAGAACTACAGATTGTGTGTTGGAGGATAAGAGAATCGCTTGTCTAATTTGGTACATAATCAATAGATATGGAGGGTACAATGTGAAAATTGAAAACAATGAGCTAACTCTCATCTTAATGTATTCCAAGAAATTCATTTCACCATCATAAAAGCCATGGCCAAATGGAAATAAGAAAGGAAACAATGTTGATTCCAAAGTAATTGTTTTATCGTGGTTTTAGTTTATTGGTAATCCTTCGATATTGGTTGTAAATTGTATTGAGCATTCATGTAGATATCCTTTGCTACGTAATTGGAGGTTCGAGTATTGGTAGATGTTAATTTTTGAGTGTTTTTGCTAGATATTGGTTGTGTGATGTCTTCCAAAATAACATAGTTGTGAATCATTGGATCTTTCTGCATTGTTTTAAAAGTTGATTCAAGTCGATCTTTATCAAGAAAATCTTTCATTGTGTTTGCAGATACCAAACACAAGCCATTTTGACCAAGTTTTGTTTCATACAAAGTAAGGATCTTTTGTATGATCAGATTGTTTAAAAGATTGTGGTTGAGTAACATTTTTGTAATATTGTTGGTTCTATAGTATCTCTAGATTTTTGTAGGTTGATATCAAAACAAACTATAGGATTTTCGAATATTGATCATTTTCCAATTGTTCCTTGTAAATAGCTTGTCGCTCTACGTGTTGTTTCAATCGATACATCAATTAAAGATAAAGTTTGTAGTACAATGGGATGAAGTTGCGAGATTGACCTTGCGTAACTAGGAGATAGGAATACTAAGTACTTTATTCGATAAAAAAAAATTTGCACATCATGCAAACAAACCATCGGTGTGTTGATCAGTTGTGTATTCAGACAAAATAGTATTAGCAATGGAATACATGGGTATTTCATTTATGTCTTTTGAGACAAACGAATTTTTGTTAGTTGGTTGAAATGTGGATGCTCCACATGATGAGCAACATTTCATATTAGTGACTATTTTATTACATAAGGCAATCCACTGAGATTCCAATGTAGTTATTTCAAACCAGGTGTTTGAATAGGGTCAAAATTCATTTTTGCATTTTATTTGGGTTCGACGTGTAGCAAAGGCTCGTCTATTTCTTCTATTCATCTTAAGTTCAACTATCTATTATATTTATTAGTTGAATTTTGAATATGACATTGAAATGATGAGGATCACCTCTTGATTTTTGAAATATTATTTTTTGTTCTAATATTATATCAATTGTAGAAAATCATGCAAAAGCAACAAATAAATATTTTTAACATATGTGTAAAAAATTTATTCAATCGAAGGACATTGATAAAACCAAATCAACTCACGCTAGTTTAGTGGTTTGTTAAATGGAGTATCTTGTGTAATGAAGACAGCCAAGAGGAATCCAAGGTGATGATAGATGTAGAAGAAACTTATAGAAAAAAACGACATAAGAGCTGATAATATTGATGCGAAAGCAGTGCAAAAGAAAAAGATTAGGGCACTTATACAAGCGATACTTAAGTATATTATTGACTAGGATTGGAATAGATGATATTTCAAATTTGGTTTGGTTTCGTAAAGCTATGATTGGATGTTACGAGTGAGTAGTAAGTACCACTCGTAAACTCTTGGAGAGCTGGACGTGCATGGGGATTTTTTCTAATCCTATCCATGAAAATTGAAATATATGCGCATACTAACGTTTGATTCAGTGAGGCTTGAATTACGGATGAGCCCGGAGATCATGTAGTCTTGGGGAAGCATCCCACTAAGCATCTCCGTTAGTGGGATGGAACGCATAATGCAAATTGCTGGCAAGAAGTAGCGGTGTAAGAAGATATGTTATTGGTGTAAGAGCCGTTGCGGGGAGAGAATTCTGACCATGGGTGGCCGAGGGATTATTCATCGCTGGTTCTGCACGCAAAGACATGGTCATGCAGATCACTAATGATTGTCGCCAATGTCCAGCTTGAGCTCATGGTTAGCAAACGGTAGTAGGAGTCTTAGAATCAAGAGCATGCAAATCGCTGATATGGGAAAATGGTAGTACAAGAAAATATAACTACCATAATATGGCTTATGCTTTGTTATCAAAGTCCGACAAAGAGACACAGGAAGAATGCAAAGGGTGATTAAGCTGAATTTGCCTTAAATTTGTTATCAAATGACAAAGAGACTAGGTAATTTTTATTGGCCGTTTGAATAAATGAGTGGAATGATAAGAGTATCCGAAGTTTGAGTTGCATGCGTGATGTGGAGCATGGTTCAGGTGAGCTGTCGGGCACAATTAGCTACAGAAAGAGACCTGCAAAGTATCGCGGAGTGAGGCAGTGTACATCAGAAAAGTGGGTGGTGCAGATCCGTGATCCAACAACTTATGGTCCAGGCAGCAAAGCTTCTCATCTTTGGCTTGGAACCTATGACGCCGCTGAGGAAGCAGTCGTTGTAGACGAAGCAACAAAACTTTTATATGGTTCTTCGATTCAGCTCAGCTGAATTACCCCTGAGCTGAATCACCCCGGCAGGCGAAGTTCAGATCAAAACCAAAAGGCTTCTGATACTTGTTCTCATGCATCATAACCAATTTGCCATCCAAATTGCATAGACGTCATTCCATCAGAATCAGACACAGATTCAAAAGGCTGCAGTGTGGACAAGCTGGTGTAGTTCAAAAGCTTGCTTAACCCTGCCAAAAGAAGCGAGTGTCAATATTTCTGATCAGGCAATGACTTCATCTTCAGATCTTCAAGCAGAATTGGACGCTTGTGAGGCATGGCTTTTGACTGATTCTCCGACTATCTACGGGTTGATGTTGACGCCCGGAGATAGAATTAGCGGGTATTTGCCAATGATCAATATTAAGTCTCTGAAATACGTTTCTGTGGATCTGTGGTCAAAACTGGGATCAACCACCAAATTTAGCTCTAGAGAGTCTACTTGTTCGATTTCGAGACTATGCATCAATCGAAGGAAACATATGAATGAACAAAATTTTTGCCTTCAGATGACTGGTCTAAACATTCACAGCTAGATTTTGTATGTAGCATCTTGGAAGCTTTACGTTGCAATATCATATCATAGTTGCATGTGTAGATGTTCATAACATTGGAACAAAAAGAGCGCCGTGGACGTCGTTAAGGACATTTGCAAGCTCTTCAATGTACAACATTCTACAATATACAATGTACACCATTCTACTCACAGCTCCATCAATATAAAGCTTGGAAAACCATATACTTGTAACGACTCTTCAGGACTGCGTGTAATTCAGACTGGCAAAAGTATGAATCAATATTAAGCTTGGAAAACCATATACTTGTAACGACTCTTCAAGACTTCGTGTAATTTAGACTGGTCATGAAGTCTATATTTTCACATACAAGTTATTCGTACCAAGGTAGACGTTTGTTACCTGTAATTCGGTTTCCTGAGCCTCTACTTAGCTTTTTATTGTGATGTCTGCTCAGTTCTTGTATTCTTAGCTTTTATAGGATTCACCGCTGTCACAAGCTTTTGCTGTTTTTTCTCACGCGAATAGTTGGGAGGGAGGTTGCACCGCTGGCTTTTCCTGCTTTTTATCACACGAATAGCTGGGAGGGAAGTTGCCGGATTTCGGATTGCCAATTGACCAAAAGCCAAACGGCGACGAGAGCGAATGATGAAGGCGCTTGCTGGGTCTGCAGATGGAGGGAGGGCGTAAAGCAAAGGCGATGGATATCGCTCACGAACTGGAGGAGAGAAGTCGAACAAAGAGAGACATGCAAGAAATCACGCAGGCATCAAGAAATGCACGCGCGAGAGAGAGAGAGAGACGCGGACGTGTAGATGGGTGTTTCATGTATCAATAGACACACGCGATGAATGAAAAATAAACACGTCATCCTCAATTAAAAATGACATGTCATCAATTTTTAATTTTTTTAAATGATGATGTGAAATTTTTGCCATCCAAAAGAACTTTAAAATGGGTATTAGCTGGACTTATAAAAAACTATATAATAAAATATATATACTCCTCATCCCTTCATTTATTTTACATTATTAAAGAGAAAAAAGAAGTAAAAAACATAACTATATTGTTAAATCTTTGAAAATTCAAAAAATTAAAAAAACAACCTAAAAATTTCAAAAAAACAAACTCAAAATTTACAAATAAAATTTAAAAATAAAACAAACTCAAAATAAAAAATAAATTATAATTTTTTTTAGAAATAAATAAAAATATTCAAAAACTTATAATTTAAATCTAAAAATTAAAAAATAAATAATGAAAAATCCAAAAATAGATATAACGAATCTAAAAATTAAAAAATGAATACAACAGTTAAAAAAATGTATATATATAAAAACAAAGGGTCTTAAAGCGCTAAAGACAAATGGCTCAAGGACTAAGACCGAAAGGCCAAGGGCGATTGGCGAAGGACTAAGGGTTACGGGGTAAGGACCACCACCAATGACCAAGGACTAAGAGCCATCAGCCAAGGGATAAGGGCCAAGGGCCTAGCCAAGGGCTAGGGGCTAGGGGCTAGGGCCGAGGGTCAAGGCTAAGGGCCGAGGTTTAATGGCCAAGGGCTAAGGTTAAGAGGCAAGGGATAAGGGCCTAGTGCTAAGGCTGACGCTCAAGGGTAAGGGCTAATGCACTAGGGCTAAGGGCTAAGGGCTAAGGGCTAAGGACTAAGGGCCAAGTGCTAATGCTAAGGACGAAGGGCTAAGGGCCTAGGGACAACGGAAAGGGCTATGGGCTAAGGGCTACAGGCTAAGGGCCACCGACTGAAGGACAATATCTAAGGGCTACTGTTTCATAATTTTGTTACAGTTTTATAATAATTTTGTTAATTTTACTTTCAATAGCTGTATGGCACTATTTATTACAGTTTCATGATATTGCTAATTATATTTCAATAGCATTGCAAATCCTAACATAAAGTGTACCTATATTATTTTGTCAGGGTCACTACATGGACTGCTCAAAAAAAGATATTCTAGTTGTTTTATTTTTTCGAAAAGAGGCGATTGCATTTGGAAATGTCTTAACTGCTGAATCAAACGGAACATATTCTCTCAAAGAAGTTGGTATGAATAAAAGTGTGGTCCTAATTATTTCTAAGGTGTTTAAAATGGATTGTCCCTTGCCATACCCTCACGGTGAATTTGATCGCCTAGGAGAAATTTACAACTATTTTTCCATCGATCCCATTGCAAAAAAAATCTTGTGGGATAATGCAGATATTGTTAACATAAATGAACTCGTTCTTGCCAACTGTCCATTATACAATATTGATGACGTTGTTGATTGTATAGATTTTCAAGGGGTAGTAGTTTGCACTACTAAATTCAAAGGCTACTATCTTAGTGAAAAAAAACTTGCTTATTATCGTGAAGTTGACTTCAATTACAACATAAGGAAATATTGCGAATGCCATGGCAAATGACAGAGACCCTTTCTACAAACAAAACCAAACAATGATTTGGTGTTTCTCAAAACTATCTTTGCACTCTAAAAAGAGAAAACATGTATCGTTTATTGAACCATTAAGTGAGTGCTTTACATATTATTCTAATGGTTCAAAAAAGAGCAACATCAAGAAAATGTTGGTCCGCCAGCCTTGTGGATCAAAAAGGGATAGCATCCAAAATACGTTGACAAGATCAGTATATAGTTCAGATTATGTAAGTGGTGTAGAAGATGTCGAAAATAGATCTGTCAACTACAATCCAACAAGATCATTGACAAGTAACTATAACTCGGATATCTTGATGGGAATCGAAGATATTTAAAAGGACCACAAAAACAACTAATGGATGGAGGGGACAAAGGCACAATGTTAGTAATGTTTTTTATTGATAACAATTCCACTAAGCATGTAGACTAATTTGTTTGGCTATTAAGATGGCAATTGGAGGTGATATTTTATGTAGTTTAGCTGGTGATCATGATCTCGATAGTGGTTGATAGATATGTAGTGTTGGATAGCTAGTTGAGTTGTAACAATTTTCATACCTACAAAGCCACAATTTAGCATGAAGATGGAAGTCAAATTCTCAACAATTGTCACACTAAAAATTTTAAAATTTACGGACAACTTTAGTCACTTGATTTTGTGGGATTGGTTACAAAGCCTTTCAATGATATTGACATGGTGGACTTCTAGTTTCACTACTCTATTAACATTTGAAGATGAGTACTAAACCAGCACATTTTGGGTTTATTTATATGTATAATAAAGGCCCATAAAACCTCTCTAGATGACTTTGACAATTGATAACATTGCTTCCCAGTTCTTCCTAGATAGTGTCAAGAGGTTACCGAATAGATCTAGACTAGAAGAAAAAGTTGGGGAATCCTTAATATGTGTATGAAGACACTTTTGCCTCACCCTAGCATTTTTACTTAGCAAAAGGGGGAAAGCTAGAGGGTATCTCGCAACAATGGTACTCCTAATCTGAACTTTATTTTCACTCTTGTTAGGCTCTTGTGAACTTTTGTGGACTAGCATGCAAGAATGGAAATCCTACCTACCTGAGCCTAATTCTCACTCCAAGGGCCAACGTGTCGATTTTGACACAAAGAATTTACTATCATTTGTTTTGATCCAAGTTGGGATTTCACTTCGATCCAAGGACAACGTTGACAATTATTTACTATGTGCATAAGCGATTAAACTTCAAAAGAATGATGCTTATCTACTATAGAATGCAGTTGGTAGTGGTAATTAATTGTTTGTAATTATCTATCAGTACCTACAAGTAGTAGATTACTTCTATGAATTCAAGACAAGTGTGCATCAGTTTTCAAGGCCAAGGGTAGATTGGGGTAGTTCATTTTGTGTACTCTGATCTTTTCAAGATCACTCTTTCTTAATATGAAATACTCAATTCTTGTCTCATATCATTCATTGTATTATGGGATACGGTCAAGATGAGATCTCTGTGATCCGGTTGAGATTGGATCTTGTCTTGATCCCTTGAGATTTTATCTTGTATGATCCGGTCGAGATTAGAGTTGTCTAGATCCGGTCGAGATGGGAACAGTGTTGATGTAGTTGGAATTTTTATTTTTATTTTTTTAAAGTCTAGATCCGGTTGAGATTGGATCGGTCTGATCCGGTCGAGATTTTTCAAGTTTGAATCTAGTTGAGATTGGATTGGTCTAATCCAGTCGAGATTTTTTAAGTCTGGATCCGATCGAGATTGGATCGGTTTAATCCAGTCAAGATTTTTCAAGTCCGAATCCAGTTGAGATTGGATCGGTCTGACGGTCAAGGTTTTTTAAGTCTGGATGAATCGGTCTGATTCGGTTGAGATTTTTTAAGTCTGAATTTGATCGAGATTGGATCTGTGTGGCTCCGTTCGAGGCATTAGGGTTCAAGATCCGGTCAAGAACAAATGGGTTTAATCGGATTGAGACATGACGGTGTAGGATCTAGTTGAGACGAGATCGGTGTGGGATCCGGTCGAGACGGGATCAGTTGGGCTCCTCGGTGTGGCTTCGGTCGAGACGTCAGGGCTCAAGATCCGGTCGAGAACGAATGGCTCCTAATCCGGTCGAGACGTGATGGTGTAGAATGTGGTCGAGACGAGATCGGTGTGGGATTCGGTCGAGACGAGATCGGTGCGGCTTCGGTCGAGACGTTATGAGTATGATTCGGTCGAGACGTGATGGTGTAGGATCCAGTCGAGATGAGATCGTTCGTGATCCCGATCGAGTAATCTGGTCGAGATGAGAGAGACGGACTCGGTCGAGAGTGGAGCGTGACTTCAAGAAGGTGGGTGATCATGAAAGCAATGTTGGGACAATTTGTGATAGGGATACAAAGAAAGAGAAGGGCATTGTGTGTGGATGGCATGAAGGTGTAGATTCGATCCAGAAAGTTCTAAAAGGTGGTAGATTTGTGAATGATGGAAAAAATTGTTTCAAGGATCTAGCTAGTTGTAATGTCAACATATTGGAAGATGCGTGCAATGAGGCTGTGTATGTTCAAGAGGTAACGACGCCAAATGTTTACTGATTCTCATCAGTTATACTTCAACTCTCTGTTCACTTCATATTAATTGGCACTTGCTTATCTTTGCTTACTGTTTGTTACCAGACTTCAAATATTTCTTGGTTAATGTATCTGGATTCAAAGGTCCCTCAGACAATAAGGTTGTTGGGTGTAGTATAGCGGTGTTATCCTACCCGTCAGAGGATGCTCTAGTTCGTTCACTTCTTGAAAGCACTTACAACCATTGGGAAATCCAAGCCATAGCATTCATCAACAGATCAGCGTGAAACATGGATGAATACTACACAAATGCTACTTCTACCTATAGTAAGATCAATTGGAAACAATGGTGAAACTCGGATTTAATCTAAACATCAAACATGAAAAAAACAAGAAAATAAGAAACTAGTCTAAAAAGCATTTTGAGTGTCCAAGATCAAGAAACACACGTTTCTTGGTTTTTGAATTCAAGAACATCAAGAGATGGAATGTAAAGAGCTTGCAAGACTTACACCACAAACCAAATCAAAATGAAATACCACAATGTTGGTCCTACATTAATCCACATGCATAAACAAGAAACTGGAAATCAAATTACTCCACAACTAATGTTTTGAGCTAGAGCCTAAGGCTCAAAACTCGTGGAAGGTCTGTCTTATTTGAAACAAGAGCAAGAGCATTGCAACAAAAGCTAAATCACAAGAGAGGGGGGCCCTTAAATAAGCTAATCACGAGCTGCCTAGGTGGAGCCTAAGTGGCAATTCCACATTCTAACAAATTACAAGTAAAAATGTATCCTCCACTAGAGGTCACTGTCAAAAGGTGGCTCACTCCACTTTCTTTAAGAGGGGTCTACAACATTTATTACCAATACTAGCTCCTACATGGTCATTCCTTCTTTGGGGATCCACCATGAGGCTCACAAGATTTCAACCACTATTGTCCTAGCTGGTATATCTTGGCTCTCATTCTTCATCTTTCTCATCCATACAGAGACCTCCTCGGTCCAAGGTGAGAGGTACTCTTGACATAGCTTTAGCCCAACATCTTGGGGATTCCATAGAATCAGCTAACAGAGACACCTCATAGTGCGTATCCAAATCCTCTTTGGCTAACATTCCACCAATTTGCCACATCATCATTGGTGGCTAGTGTTGACCTTCTAGATTCCTACATTCTAGGAGATAATTCCTTTTTGGGAGATTTGAGATTTGTCTCAAATGAAAAGTATATACACTTAATACTTGACATATCACATGTTTGGACAAGTCCTCACACATGTGGATCCACATGGATATCAACTAGATCAAATTACAAAGGTAAAAATTGTCAATTCTAACACTCCTCCTCAATTTTTAGCTTAGTACATCTATGGTACATTTATCTACAACACCTAAGGCTAATCATCAGCAAGGCAATCTGAAGAATATACATGTTGCAATTTGATCTCCATTGCTTTGTTAGAAAGTGTCAAGGCTATAGCCCTTGCACAACACTCTAGGAACACAAACGGATAGGGAGCTCAGTGGTAGAGCACCCCACCAGAATGAGGGAGATCCTAGGTTCAATCCCAAGCCTGCCGACCATATGCACCAAGTGTAAAAACGGTTACATGGTATCAGAGCCATGGTTGTGGGTGTGGTCTAGGTGGGCAGTAGCTAAAAACGGCTATGCCTTGGGGGAGTGTTAGAAAGTGTCAAGGATATAACCCTTGCACAACACTCTAGGAACACAAATGGATAGGTAGTTCACTGGCAGATCACCCCACCGGAATGAGGGAGGTCCTAGGTTAGCCCGACCACATGCACCAAGTGTAAAATAATTTCACTGAGGTTTCCCTATGGGCTAAACGAGTTATAGTAACCAAATACTCAATCGAATTCACTACAGCTTGTGGCAGAAAAATGTCGATTACTTTGGATCCCCCACCAGAGTGCTCTTTAAATGGAAAAGTGACAGGATCTTCTCTGTGTGCAGTTATGATATTAGACAACATGAGCATAGAAGCTAATGAACTTAAGAGAGAAGCAAGCAAATCACATTCAAAACTATCAAAGGGGAATTATTGTATTCAAACCTATATGTCAATATATGCATAGTGTTTTCTCTTTAAGGTAGGCAAGGTTGTCGTCGACGGGACCAAGTCCCAACGCGTGTGTTGTTACGCAGCACATGCATGACATACAACAACTAGTGTTAAAATGAATGTACATTGATAGAAATAGAAACAATTGTACCGACATTTTGAAAATCAATGGGTTTGTGAGTGGAAGCTTGAGCAGGTGGGCAGTACTATTGGATGTGTCATAGCTAGCAGCAAAACGTTCAAAATGAAGGAATATACAATGCGCAATGGAACAATAACTGAGTGAAGACAAAATGTACTCTGATTAATATCCACAAGGAATACATTCACATGAAGTGAAAACTTCAACTGGCTACAGAATGAGAACTTTGATCGTTGTGTGTGATAAGACATGCAACAAAAGTATCTGAATGAATTGATGGAAACAATTATTAGATGTTGTAGATATCAGAAGATCAGAAGTAGTTTTTTGATGAAGATACTTATCTTGATATACTACTAAAATATATATATAACTAATATTTTCTATAGTTAGTACAACCGCCTCTAGACTATAACTGCATGTACAATGTAGGCAGATTGTCAATGCGAAGTTGTTGGGTTGGATTTTAGGTCAACAATATCGAAAATATACAAAGGATCAATTTTTACACTGGGTCAAAAATATAGTCAAGGTCGGATTTTCCAGGGTCAGAAAAATCAGACCCGATTCGATCCAATCTAAGATTGAAGATGCCCGATTTGATCCAGAGTTGGAAAATCTCAGTTTGTTAGGCTTGACATTTGTGTCAAAAAGATTTGATACTAGATTTTTCAATCTTCTGGAAAAACTCGAGCCTTATGTTTTTTGGATTTTGTAAAGTTTACAGGATGCTCATTAACAAACGGATTTGAGGTTGAGCATCAAATTCCAACACTCCCCCTTAATGTGGATCCTGAAAGACTTTGATCTTCAGATTTAACTTGTCGTTGAATCTGAGCTGGTGCTCTTTTGCCAAAGTCGTTGTGAAGTAATCTGCTACCATCAAATTTGTTTTGTTGGGTCGATTTTTGTACTCCGTGACAACAATTGGCTAGAATTTTATCAGACCTTTTGAACTCCAGTGCTAAATTGCATTTTAGATCCTTCATCAGATTCAGATTGATACTGAATAGTAGAGTATCATCTACATAGAGTGTAGTTGATGAAAAAATCCGATACAGACATGAAATGAAAATTCGAGTTTGTCGAGTTTGGATAGAAAACATTCTCATTTAAAAATGCAGATTTGTTGTCTTTTGTTGCGTTGCACTGGTCAACATTAGTGATTGACTTTGCCTCAGAATTTGTATTTGATATCTACATGAAGTAGTAGGCTAGTTTGGACAGAAACCATTCTCATTTAGTAGTGGAGGTTGTTTGGATCGATTTGATCTTTGAAATTCGATCCTTTGATGTGATTTGGTCCATTGAGATTCTGACCCTTTTCCAAGTCAATATCGATTTTTGACTGTTCGACCCTTGAATCAAAAGTCTGTGCAACTTTTTTTTTGTGGTCAAAAAATTGGTCTTCTAAAAAATTGACATTTTTGCTCGTGAATGCTTTCTAAGTGTCTAGGTTGTAGAGCTTGTATGCCTTCTGATCTAGAGAGTAGCCAATAAAGATTGATCTGTTGCTATTTGACCCTTGAATCAGATTTTGACTGGTCAACCCTAGGGTCCGATTTTGACTGTTCGATCCTTGGGTCGGATTTTGCTTTAGATCAGCAGAGACCTGATTGAATGCTTTGCATCCAAACACTCTAATATTTGTGAGTGATGGCTTCGATCCTATCCACACATGATAAGGTGTCTTTCCATTCAAGGCCATTGTAATGGATCGATTTTGTAGATAGGCTGTTGTAGTAACAGCTTCTGCCCATAATTTCTTTGGAAGAGAGGCATGGGCCAACATGCTCTTGGCACTTGCAATGAGTGGATAATTCTTTCTTTGAGCTACACCATTGGACTGAGGTGAGTAGCTGGTTGTATGTTGTAGTTGTATTCTGCGGGCCTTGCAATAGACTTTGAATTTAGTGGAGATAAATACTCCCCCTCCATCAAAGCATTGAGTTTTGATTATTCTCTGGATCAAATTTTTTGCTGATGCTTTGAACTGCTTGAAGAATTTGAAGCTATCAGATTTTTCCTTCAAGAAATAAGTTGTAGTCCTCTGAGACTCATCAATAAAAGTCAATAAGTAGATAGCTCCCTTTGTGGAAATAGTATGCATAGGGCCACAAATGTCCATATGTACAAGATCTAGCAAATTTCTAGAAGTGTGAACTAATTCAAAAATAGGTGGACTTCTAGCATGCTTGCTGGTAATACATCTTTTGCATGGAGTATGATTCGAATTTGCTAGTTGAAGACAGATCTTATACTAAATTCTGTTTGGACATTTGTTGAATACTATTACAATTGTGATGGCCTAATCTGAAATGCAAAGGCATATTAGCTGATTCAGAGCTTGACAATTAGAAGAATTGTAGTGGCTGATTTTATAAAAATTGCCACTTCTTCTCTCGAAAGCTAGAACTTTTCGAGATTTGTCAAAAGTTGTGCAACCTTGTGTGTCAAATTCGACCTTCTAATTGTTAGAATTTCCATCGTCGTGCCGGTCATTGCTAAAGCACAATCAGGTGATGAGCGCTACATTACCGCCCAACCATAGAAGTCCAACCATGGAGGTACTGCCACCTCACCCCTGTGCATTGGAGCTATAGACCACCATCGAGCAAGCGCGGCTTTCCTATAAGCCATGGTGTCCCATACTACCATGCCTTACCCTCGACCCTCACCTACCTACATCTTGAGGCCTAGATACTCGTCCTGACCTAACCACCAGTGGAAGAGCTCTTCATTCTCCAAGGAAGAATGAATGCCAAGCTCATGGAGATCCATCTCTATATACATAGTCCAGGTGGGTCATCTCCCTCCACAGGAGTCACACATGACCATCGACACGCGAAAGTTGTGCACACTGAAGTGGGTCCATAACAATGAGTTATCGTGTGCCAATGAGACATTGACACGTGGAACCCAAAATACCTATAGCTCCAGATCAACGTTCCGTCCCAAAACTGAGACTGTCACCTCAAGTTTCCTGTTGCGTGCCCTTATGGGTATGTAACATTCCCTCTCCCTCTCAGAGTCTCCTCCCAATGGGAGCAAACTAGGGAAGTTCAGTCTTAAATAGTCTTCTCTCTCCCAAGTGTCCTCATCATCTGACTTGCTTTTCCAATGTACGAGAAATTTACAAACCAAACGGTTTCTCAATTGGTGACAATGAACGTCAACCACTTTTTCAGGTACATTAGGAACAAAGGTAGATAGATCCTCTAACTCAACCAATTCACCTTCCAGAAGAGAATTCTTCCTACTAAGTCGTTCCTTTACTTACATGGAAAACAAGATGAACCCCAACCCCAACTGGAAGATCTAGCTGATAAGCGACCGGGTTGATTTTCTTTACAATCTTATAAGGTCCGCTGTATCGAGGGAATAGCTTATGACATTTTTCCATCCGAAGTACCTTTGATACTTTAGGAATTTTAAGATACACCTAGGTCCGACCTCAATATCCCGAGGTGAGCGACCATAGTTAGAATAAAATTGAGCTCTGTCTTGAGCGATTTTTATGCTTTCCTTGGCCACTAGAAGCATTTCTTGTATATATGACAGAAAATCTACTCTAGCCTACACCTTGAGACCTTTGAGCCCGACCGAAACTGGAGGACGCAGCTGAAGCCATACATCAGCATAAAAGGACTGAATCTGGTAGCAGAATGCTTGGCACTATTGTGAGCGAACTCAACTGTTGGGAGATGCTTTTCCCAATCAGACTCTCGATGAGAAACATATGCTCTAAGCATATCTTCCAATGGTTGACACATTCTATCTGCCCATCAAATTCTAGGTAATCCGAAGAACTAAGACTAGGGGTTGTTTCAAGTTTTTCAAAAACTACTTGCCAGAATTTGCCAGTGAACTTGGAGTCACGATCACTAATAATATCATTTGGCAAACCATAGAATCTGAACAACTTTTCAATGTAAATTTGGGCTAGTTCAAATGCCTTGACAATTATTTTAGTTGGTATAAATTGCACCATCTTGGTTAGCCTATCAACCACCACCCTAATGGCATCGTGATCACTCCGGGTTTTAGGGAGTCCAACCACAAAATCCATTGAAATACTTTTCCATTTCTTGCTGGGAATTTCCAAGGGATGTAGAAGACCCGCAACTTTGAGTCTTTTTACTTTGTTTTGTTGGCAGTATTCACAACTTTGAACGTATGTGTTATGTCCATGACCAGTACATAGGATTTAGTATACTCCTAGTCTTGGATACACGACGGTACTCTAGTGAAACAAGCTGTTAGTTATGCCATGTCATACAGGACGTGATTCGAAAGTAACTAATATTCTTGTGAGGCCCATAACACACTAAATGGAGTTTAGACAAGGTTTGGAATAGGTGCATGTGTAGAGTTATCAATAACAATTCTATGAATAGAGAATCTAAGCACAGAGACTCTATTTTGAAGGAATCTAAGTATAAGAGAGTTAGGACCTTGCATGTCAATGTGCACAGGTGGTTCATGGCTCTATAAGAAGAGGCCACACTCGCCCTACTCCTCATATCTATGATTGATTCATTACCAGGCTTTCACTCTACTTTCATGCTTCCTAATCTTTGGCTTTGGGGTGAAGCTTCTAGAGTATTATTGGATGCTTCTACTTGGTTGGGTGATTTCTCCATTGTGTTTGTGTTTGTAAGTAGGATCTTGAGGAGCTTCCCTTTTAATGATATCAAAGCAAGGCTTACAAGCTTGGAGAGGTGGTGCTTTCATTGGAGCTTGGTGGAGATCAACTAATATTCTCATCCAAGAGGAGGATGTTGGTGGATCTTCCCAATTTCAATTTACATGATCCATGTCTCTCTCGATTTCATTGTGGTTTATAGATAATTGTGCTAGGAATTCAATTTTGGTTGTCTTTTTGGAGTTTTAGCATGTGTAACTCAAAATTGGTCTAAAATTTCCAGCAAGTGTACTTCCATTGTAGTGTTGAAATTCATGTTGCATGTTGGATCTTCCCATAATTTTGGATTCTAAGCTACGTTGTGGTCAAATTTGCTTGGTTTTTCATGCTTTTTGACATAAAATAGATAGTAACAACCAAAATCCAATAAGTTCAGATCAATTAGATGGTTATAATCCTGTAAATAGATTTGCATGTGTTGAAGAAAAATGTTCTTGCCATAAATTTCCACTTTGTCATGGTGAAAAAATCAGAAAAAAGCCAAAATTCATGATTTTTGTTTGTTTTTTCATGAAATTGGATGGTAGGAGGCTGTAGAACACCAATTAGAGCATGTAAAGAGATGAATCATAGTCTTAAGAAGTTTCTCTTGAAGTTAGAGCCAAGATTTCCAGCAATTGAACTTGTAGGAAGTCAAAAAGGAGCAAAAATGGACCATTTTTGGTGAATTTTGGGAGGTGGATTTTCCTAAATCCATAAGGGAATCATTTTGGATTTTTTATAGCATGATTAGTATTCCTTTTTACCTTCCCAACAAGCTATCAGACCTGTAAATTGATGGGTGGAGGCTTAGGTTCCAATTCCATAAATTTTGTGCCTATTTTGACTTCCGTGAAATCAAGAAATCATGGTTCTCAGCCCATACTACTTCATAGGATCTGTATGAAGGCTTCATGGAACTCTTAGAGACCATTTAAGACTATTTGGATCATCACTTTTAGGCTTGGTTGGGTGTTTACATGTTTTTGGACAGATTGGTCTTGAAAAAGTGCGCCCTCCTACAGTTTTTTGGCAGCTTTGAACTCACACGTGTGAAGCCTAGGTGGCAGGTTGACATAGCAAGTTCTTATTCACTAGGTCTCCCTCTGTTCTGAGTTTTACAACACCCAAATTGGTGTCCTGTAGCCAAATATATGATCATTTGAAGTTTTGCAATTTTGTGACCAAAATTGGCAAAATTTCGAATTGTTCTGATTGCATGCATGTCGATTTCCTATTTGGTGATATTGAGCTTGCATGGAATGTCTGCATATTGATTCTCAGAGTGATTTTGACATGCATGAGTGGTTTAGATTATACGCATGTGCTCTAACAGTTAGGACAAAAATTAGGATTTATGGCTGACAATTCCCGTAGAACTATAATTTACGTAAAATTCCGTAATGTCAAAAAAGTCAGTTAATGTCGCATGTTGTGCATGCCTATTAGACATTATTTCAGTAAGATTAGGAATCAAATAGTGAATCATTTTTTATCAACTTAATATTATAAACTTTAGACTCATTCTAAAATGCTCTATTTATAGCTTACAAAATTTGATTGCATCGTTCAAATGGTTCTTTACACTTCATAGATTGATCAAGGAAAAATGTAGAGCAACTTTGCTTTTTGGTTCATCTGAATCCAAGCTTATATAGAAAAGTTATATATATTTCAAATTTAATACCACCATTTTTTCATAGAGTATGCTAAAGAACATGATAGTTGTTTACTACTTTACATTGTGATTCTTAGCAATATGTTAGAATTACAATTTCATTGCCTATATACTTGGAATATTGTAGGTTATTTACTGCAGTTATACCGTTAGGACCAATCTTAAACTAGCTCATTTAAGGCCTATCAATGTTAGATTTTGGTAACAACAAGAATGCACCATGCCTTCTTATAATCATGCACAAAAATAATCATACTTTTTAGGTTATTCAAACATTAAGATTTCAAGAAGAGTCATTGAAGTATTCACTATGGATCATTGCTTGAGTTTATTATGGAGGGTAGGGAATCATGACATCACTCTTCTCTAAACATGTTACTCTTGCTACCTTTACTCCTCTCAAATGCAGATGAACCACAATTTCTTTTTCAATCACCTCTTTCTCTCTTGAGAAAATGACTCTTTTGCATAATCACCTTTCATTGAAAGGTGAGTTCTTCAAGAACACTTGACCCTTTGTCAATATGAGAAAAAGGCCCCTTTATCTTTACCTGAATAAAAATTTTGGGCATTTTTTAATTTTTTGGAATGGCTTCTTCGATCCCACAATCACAATTGAATCAAACATTGTCTTAATTATCCATAACCACAAGCGTGGTGTCAAAACCATGTCAAAACTCCCACAAATTGAAAACAACATTTTTCAATTACCAAACATCCTTCATATTAGCCAATTGTGATTCCATGATTGATTTCGGCTTGTTCATTGCTCATCTTGAAAAATTGCAACTTCTTGTGCTCATGTCTTCCTACCCTTTAATTTTAAGAGAGTACTCACGATAATTGGGGAACTTTATAAAAATGTTTCAAAAGAGTACATTGTCAAATGCCATAGAACTCGGCAATGTCAATTAAGCCTAAAATTCTAATCAACAATATTAAGGCAATTCTAAGGCATCTTTTATCAAAACAACATTATAGGCTCATAAACCCAATTTGGCAACTTCTCTAAATATAGTAAAGGGCCATTATTTTATTGCTTAGTATTTTACTAAGTATAGCAAAATACATCAAATATTCTTTAAATCAAAACTTATTTTAGCTCAATTTTATGTTGTTGAAAATTTGGCTAAACATGAATTCATAACATGTGTTACATTAATTACATGGTCAAGGATATAATAACCAGTGTGATATTGAGTTATACTAGCAACACAATCATAAGTAGCCATAAATAAATCCAAATTCACATTGAAAAAACAAGCTTGTTTCATGAATATTTCGTTTATATTATTTCCCTCAGTTGCAATGCAGCTGGAGTCTATCATACCCAAATAAATGTATGCGAGAAACACAAACCTCAACTTATTCTGCAACTAAACAAGACACTCTTGGCACAAATGATTATGTCCTACAGATTTTCAAAATAAACTGTTCATGCATGTGCATGCCACACAGAGATATCAGTTTTTTGCATTCACCACCTACTCGGCTGTTGATGGGTGCTACAAATTTACTGTTTACAAGAATAATATATAGAACACTATGTGAACAATAAATTCTCTAAACTGGTTTGCATGCTACGCCAATAGAATCATAATACCACAAATCAATGCTGGTTTATTTGAAGAATTATGAAGAAACTTTCGCAAAAGCTTATGATTCAAATGATTTGTCAAGAGACTAGCTCACTAAATTTTCTTTCAGTAGATATCTATGTACCCACAAACATAGAACTGACCGATGGCATGATCAACTTTTCAGATCAAGTTGATCTAACGCCATCTTAACCAAGCTGTAGGCTGATGCAGGCTTAACATAATAAAAGTTCAAGCTTTCGGTGGTGTCAATTTCCATTGTACTGTGTTTGACCCAATGGGGTCGGCTTTGTTGGTTAGCTTGCCATCTAAAGTTTCTTTGGTCCCAAGTTAGAGCGTCCCCTTGGAAACCAAGAAGCACTGTACTGTGTTTGGAAATAGACCTGTCACTGTAGACAGTCCCAAGGTGTAAATATGTTAAAGAAAGCACTGGGCAACTTTATAGTGCTTCATCTTCAGAGCAAGGCCTGTTTGATCATCAATTTTAGACATAAGCACGATCGTGGAAGATGTGATGGGCATGCTGTGAGTTAGTTAGAATTTTTCGAAGCAGCAGCCATTTTCCTCCAAAATCTGTTTTAACTCGTCACAATCCAAAAGCTTCGATCACATACAGAATTGAGACAACTCTCTCATTATCAGACGGAATTTTTTTTTCTCCTGCCATAAAAATATGCACAAGCTTGAGCACACAGAAGAAATTCGCATTACAACTTCACAATGCTTACTAATAGATGGTTTAACCTGCGGCTTCAGGAATTCTAAATAAATAGCATTAGTGGAATCCAGCACCTGTTTTATACGCTGCGCTTGCATACGAAGTTGGAAAATTACAATCTCATATGGAGTTCGATAAGCTATAACTTCTGACTATTCATTTTGTTGCAAGATAGACAAACCGTATGTTACAAAATCCATGCTAAAGGAAGACACCCCATACCCCAGCCGCATAGTTGCCCGTTCCTGAACGGAACGCGTTCTGGAACGCATTCCGTTCCGGAACTAGACCAAAAGATTTTTTTTTTAAATTTTACGAACGGAAAAAGCGCGATACTGTAATATCGCTGTTCCTGCCATTTCCCTACCTGGCTCAGCTCTGATGCAAAGCGGAGTGATGGGGCGAAAAGCTAGCTGGCCCGAAGGAATTCCTAGGATGATCTGGCTTAAGAGTGGGTATTTTGTAACAAGGAAAAAAACAGCGATACTGACTTCAACCTATAAAAAAATAGCTGGAGATTACTGGAGTCAGCTACGCTGGATAGACGTCACCGGTTGAGAGATATATTTGCGCGCTCGAGACAGCCATACAGTAGATCAGATTGAGACAACATCTAGTAGTAGTGGATCATATGCAGGGGCAGAGCAGGCTTCTCTAGGAGGTAGGCTTTTGTTCATGTGAAATAATATCACGCAGATGGTCAATCATTTATGAAAATTCTCAATATCAGAATACAGATGCACTTGAAATCAATGTCAGTATACAGATATGCTTGGAATCAATGTGGCCACTGCAGTTGGAGATTCTCATTAACTGAAATTGCTGAAGCATTCCAGGACCTGCTTTTTTTATGTTTAAAAAAAAACATTCCGATCCAGTACATTCGGAACGTAGAGTACATTCCGGCCAAAAAGGGTCGGAACGGGTTTTTAAGACCCATAGATTCACACATTCAACACAGAATTTTTGATCATTGGTGTCAAGACAAAAGGTAGGCCCACATCATAACCTCAGGAGAGTTTGATACATATCCTACAGGACATTTGTGGCTTATCCAAAATTTCAACATCTGGTTGAATCTCCCATTGTTTATAAGTTGCAGCTTACAATAAACACTCAAGTGCAAGACTCGCAATTAAAAATGCTGTTGCACTTGAACAAGTTAACCATTTTACGATAATGTTAAGAATCATTTCATATCTTGATTTTCTGCTTCCAAGCACTATGAACCACTATGAAGAAATGGGTATCAGGGATACTTCGGCAACTTAAAATTCTCTCGTGTACCACCATACTAGTGGCAGTCCAGACCATCTTTCCAAGGATTTTCCCAGATGGTTAATTACATTGGTAAACATGGCGAGAGAGAATCAAAAAAGCATCCCAGCATGGTATGACTATCAACAAGCATGTCTACATCTGTTTTACTAAGGACATGGACATGTTGACAAATTTGCACCTTATCATGGAGACTCTTAACTCAAGGATTGGACCTATTTAACGATGCAAATCATATTCCTCTTGAAATTTAAGTATACATGGATGCAGTTTCCTAGGAGTATTTTGATCAACAAGTTGCAAGGACACAGACAACTTGTTCAATTGTCTTGCTGTATATAAAGGATATGCTGTTCTGTACAAATGAGCTACGTTGATATCCCTATCCTTATATCCTATGTGCAAGTTTAGAGTTAATTAACCATATGTTAGTTTTAGCCACTCTCGCACAACACCACCACCGCCACCACACAAACACACACGCAAGGACACCCATTGACAATTTTCTGCTTTTCCAGGAATAGTACATTATGATGCCAACTATTGTCATAAGAACACAAACCTTAGCTGTAACCTGACTCAAGTTCAAAGAATTCAGCACTCAGCTAGGCGTTGGTGCCTTGTGCTTTTCCTGACTTTCTATAGCCCTGCACTTTGATTGCACATCTTGGATGTTCTTTAACCAGCTTTCCTGGATAGAAACATCCCAAAAAGTGTATGAGGATACAGAAAAGGAAATTGCCAGTCAAGTTTCATTGGAAATAGCAGTTTGGTTCTACTTGGAAAAGCAATTTCAAGTAGACAACCAACAGTTTCACCTCAGCAAATTCAGACATAATCCGGCAAACATGGAGCATAGCACATTATTCAACTGTTGATGCTCCAAATGTAAGCCAATTCAATACTAGTAAAGAAACTCTTGATTGCTCTTTGCTTTGCACTCTCAAGTTCAGATCAGACTCCATGCCTTCGCCCAGATTTAGAGGACTTGCATGCAATTGTAAATCAGAAGGCCAACAACACTAAAATAAACTTATAAGCAAAGAGCCAAAGAGATCATGCAGGAGAAGACTTAGGAGCTTACAAGCTTCTCTCGCTCCAAAGAGAGTGCAAAATCCATTCCAGAAAATAAGCTGCTCCAATGTTGAAGTGTCTGAAGCTCATGATCTTGTATAACAGTGTTTTCAGGTATCTTATTGAAGTCACGGGTAGAAATCACTGATTGTTGTTTGCAACATGAATGTGCAAGATTTGCTTTTGTATCTCGAGTGTGTAGTAAAGAAAGCTTGGCATTCTCAATTCCCAGTTGGCATGATACTACTATTCCCCTTACTCTCTGCTTGCTGCGCTTCAATGCTGCATAATATATTTTTTTTATAGCCAGCATGGAAACTTTAGAGGGAAATCGACAACTTGAGATCATTAAGCAAAATAAGGAGCAGTAGTTTAATATTCACTCTTATGTGTGCAAATTTACTAATGCTTGTATAATCTCACTACAGTAACACAGATTTAATAGTATGCCCCAGAATACTTGAGCATAGGATTACTGCAGCATGACATTCGAATAGCATACACAAAATTGATTCGGAAATACATTATCAGCATCACTATTCAAGCCATTGTGTACAAAGTAGAACAGATTTTAAGCAACATGAATCCAGATCCTGCTGTTGCTTGCCTCCAGAAGAACAAGCACAGCAAAATACACACAGCATATCCTCTGGGGATGGAAATTCTGCACTATGAGAGGAAAAAATTGATTATTTCAAAATCTACATGCAAATGCTGAAAACTTGATATGCAATCTATTAGCCACCAGATCACTCCCTTATGTTTTAGCAAGTGCCGTTCATTTTTGTGCTCTAGTCCTGCAGCAGTTGTGAATTATGCTTCTACAAAGTAAGAGCTTTTCATAAACCAAGATGAAATTTAAATCTAGGCTGCCCAAGGGAATATAGAGAATATCTGATGAACCATGGGAGCCTGCAAAGCTGTAGGCTGTCAAGGATGGCCAGGGTGTAGGCTGTCCTTCAAACTATCTCCTTGTCTACTAAAGAATACAAAGGTGAGTACCAATTTAAGATATTCTTGATACTGTAAGGTGAAACTGAGGACTTAAATGAGTGGTGGCACATTTCTAGATAAGGCTAATTCAACGTACTCAAGGACTCAGGAAAATGGTTCATAAGCCACACGACCAAGATCTGTAGCTATACATGCCAAAGAACAAGGTCAAGAAAAATAGCAAATCAATTGGAGCAACACAAATTCCTCCAGAACATCACTCAAAGTAGGGCTAGAATGCTCAATTAAAGGGGTTCATATATCTGGACGATCCAAACTCATAACATCAGTAAATCATCCTCTTGTCACCAAGCTGACCAGGTTGACATTTTAGAGGGCAGGATGTCAAGCATATTTTATATCAAAGCAAAATGTTGCACGTGTGCATTTTAGAGTCACCTCTTACTTCAAGAATACCTGCACCATAGGATTAAAGAACACAACTGTAGTAATCAACAAAGGATCAAACTTATGATAAAGAGCCGATCGTGTTACTGCAATTCAACAAAGAGAACTTATCAAAATTCTATTAGTTATTCACTTGCAATTCAGTTCAAAATGCAGCAAGAGGCAAGTGCCTGTCAATTGCTGAATTCAGAGCAAGCCTCTGTTCCATCTTGTCATTCTATAAGTTGAAGATGAAAGGGCTTAAGTAGTGTGAGCATGATATTGAAAGATGAATCGGAAGGTAGTTGCAAGCGTTTCTGTCCTTTAACCGGTAACATTGAACTCTCTCAAAAATGTGTTGTCATTCACTAATTCAGATCAATTTACAAGAAGAAGCTGTCAGACCCCTCTTGCCCCCTGGCTGGCAGAGCACAGTTGCTACCTGACCCCGGACTACATGGCTGTTAAAAGTCATTTTATTACTGTGAACCATGTTGCCAAGCCAGGCTTGTGGATATTATTTTGATAAAGTTTTGCTGCCCAAGTGGTAAGGAGGACTTTCAACCCTGCTTTCTCAGTTCCAGTTTGTGTCATTTCTTTATAAATACAATTACCAAGCTTCTTTTGCGAGGAAGCATTTTTTTTTTTTCAATCACTTCGGAGAATCTATGTTTCTAAATCTGAACCTAACAAGTTTGTTACCTTACAGATTGTAGATCTACCATTGTGTTTCAAGAGCTTTTTCATGACAAGGAGCAATCTAGATGTCCACCCAAATATAATGCTTTTGCAAATGATTGTGACCTTTAAAAAATGATCCATCTTGTCAGGCTCAAAGGAACACCCAAATGTCTTCACCATAGCTTTCAAAGCTAGGTCTTGTCCACTTCACTTACTAGCACGTTAAGATAGGTAGGTTCACAAATTTGAGAACAACATTAGAGAACTCCCAAAAACATGATATCCTTAGTACAACACTTTTCCATAGACCACAAAATCAAAAAGTTTTCAGCACAACATTCTCCACAATGAGAGAGAGAGAGAGAGAGAGAGAGAGAGAGAGAGAGAGAGAGAGAGAGAGAGAGAGAGAGAGAGAGAGAGAGAGAGAGAGACACACTCTCACACACCTGAGAGACGCCCCTTGATGTCAAGCCTGAGAAGCTCAAGCCATTTAGCAGCAAAATTAGCTGCTTCAACAAATAACAATAATAAGCAATTTAATTCAACTTTCGCTACATACTAGATGATCAGCATCATATCCAAATAACCAGCATGGAGAAAGAACACAACGAAGAAAGTTTGTAGGTTTCTACTGTATTATCAGCAGAGCTTATGCTGATTTTCAACAGTCAACAATATTAAATAACGGTGATTGCGAATAGAAAAATTGCAGCTTCAATTGAACATATCGCCCTACTGCATTCTTAATGATAATGGTTGTATGCTTTAACCGACCTGCATTTTTTAATTCGGGCATCGAGTAGCCGCATCTCGGTAATAATTCCATAAAAGATGAGAGATTTGTGTGGTCTCCATTCTGAATTCTGTTTCCACACCGATCTGATTGTCTGTCATAAGGTGTTTCATGAACAGAGGGGTTTTTAACGGTTTTATCTGGGGCCATGTCCATGGTTGTGAATTGTTTATCACTGTAACTACTCTTGCCAGAGTCTGCGCAAAGATCTCCAGGTATGTTAAGTCTACTTCCTTCACGTGGAAGTCTGGAATAATTGCAAGATTCGGGGTAAGCGTTGCTTATTTTTTGTTTGCAATACTTCACCTGAGTTGCATCGCTCCAGCTGGTGTCCTTGGATACACTGGAGATCTGAATGTCAATGCTTTTATTGGCTAGTATTTGGCTGCAAAGTTTATCCTTGATCAGTGATATATCCTCTCCATCACTCGATTTTGAATGTCTAGAATGCCTTTCCACGATGTCACTGTTACATTCAGGGAATGCATTTTCGTTATCCCGGATTTCATCTGTATGTTTGATGCATTCACTTCTCTGAGCTTTAAGTGATTTGCAATGATTCCAAGACCTAAGAGTGAAAGTTGGCTCCTCTGCTCCTCTAGTCTTTGGCATCCCTATGCTGCTATCTAGATCTTTCATTCCGATAGTTGCCAGAAAAGTGGCAAAAAATGCATGCACCTGCTTTTTATCTCGGGGCTTTCTTATGATGCCAGGCTTGAAGACAGGTTTAACTTTTAGATCGCTACCCTTTTTCCCCAAAGCTTCCAGCAAAGGTATGCTATTTAGCTCTGTGTGCTGGCTAGATCTTAGAATTCCAGCCTCAATTGGAAATAAAGATAAACATTTGTCGTTAGATTCTGTTGATGGTTTAACTTCATCTGGAGCATGAGAACAGCTACCTCTAATTTCTTCTGCTGAATAAATGCCTGTCTGCACTTTCAACGTAGCCGATTGCTGTCCCACAACATTTGTCGGACAAACATCTAGAGAAAGATCAGTTTCTGAAGTAATGTTGGTTTTGAATCCCGTCTGAACAGGCTTTTGAGCTGCTGTAAGTCTAGAAGTATCTCCACCAATGCTCAGCCTGAGGCATATCTTGCTTTGATCCATGCTTGTGATTATCTCGGAGGTATTGGTCGTTACTTTCATGCTTCTAAGATTTTCATCTCCTGTAATCGACTGATGTGAAATAGCAGATGCCTGGTGGGTACACGAAATCTGATTTTCTTCCGAGCTAGAGCTTCGAGAAATGGCCCGTTCAAACAGACTGAGCTCTTTGAAGGCTACATTTCTTGTCATCTCGCTGGCAGATTGATAAACATCCGGCTGCTCTAGTACACACTCTGAAGGTTCGTCCCTAGTTTCTTCACCAATCCTCGTACGCTTCGTGTTTATAGGCGCAAGATCAGATTGCTGCTTAGGACTTACTGAGAAAGAGGAAGACTTTTTCGACTTCTTTGATGCCCTATTGATTTGATCCATTTTTCGCTTCTCTTCTCTGCACAGGGTTGTGTCTGAACCAGAAACATCTGAACAAGAATCCAGCGCCATAAGAAGTACTTCAAGACTTCCTTTTGATCCAGGAAAAGGCTTACAGTTTTCTACACTACACGCCATTTCCTGCTTTAACACTTTCAAGGTTCTGGGCTTCTTTTTTGCAAGAGCATTTTGAGGCTCATTGTCGCTTTGAGTACTGTTCTTATTGGTATTCCTACCTGCAAAAGAAATCATTTTCAAATTCAGAACATACATACTTCATTCTACTTAATTGATGTTACCTTTTCCTACGTTTATAGCAATCAATTCCCTGGTTTGCACGGGTTTTCAGTTCAGCATTTTACTAACTTGCATACACTTCGCTAGCAATCTCACCGATTGAAAGCTAACAAACTAAATTTTCCCATAATCAGATTCATAGTTTATGTACTATATTCTAGTATCTCTGCATGGCAAGAACACCTTATAGAAAATTACATGATCGCGTTCAAGATCACAGAACTTGTGACATATTTTCGTATATGCAAGCTACAATGCATTTAAAAAGGTGTGCACAATGCTTTTATGAATCAAAAGCATTTGTTTCTTTTCGGATATGCCGCTCATGGAACATGTAGATAAGTGGTAGCATTAACTGGTCAGATTATCTGTCACTACTTCAATTTCCTAAATATTGCACCATACCATTACTTGATTGGGCCTATGACTGTTCTAAATAGGAAAACTTCTAAGGATGGCGTTCATTGATGCAAAAAAATCATCAACAAGGTAAGACTGATTAGGGACATCTTCAGACTCAAGATGGAAACCATCTCATTCTTCCTGGACTCTATCAAGATATGGCCTTTGAGAGGAAGTACATGTATGTCCTCATGTTTGCTAAATAAGATATAAAGAAAAGCAAAAGTTGGGTCGTGCCTCTTGGAACTGTCTCAATCTAAAAACATGAAAAAGCTCCCTCAGAGCTCATGAGTTTATTATCCCCATTCCTAATAGACTATTCTAAATTTAAATGTAACAGATGTGGATATGGAAGCGGGCGGGACCTTGTTGGTGAATGCTTGCTAAAAGAGAGCTTTTGCGCTTGATTCCAGCCGACTTGGAGAACGTTCTTAGAAATGCGCCTGTCGTCGCTTCCTTTCCATCCAGCCATTTGCATCTCGCATTTCTGCAGTTGGGAGATAAGCATTTTCTTGCGATTCACATCCTGCCTTAGAAGCACGTCTGACCTGCTTGCACACTTCAAAAATCTCAAATGGCTGTTTCACTTCAGCAGCATAGTGAAAAGCAATGAAAGAAATGCTTGACTAAGTAATCAATATGCTGCTAATGTCTTCTACTAAGAGATGATATCAAGAATTTTCATTCTTTACAGTGCAATGCACCAACCAAAATCAGCACAGCTTTCTTGATGAATGGAGCTAACGATCAATTTTGCTTCTTCGCTGCAGATTTCTTTGACAAAGAAATCAGACAACAAAAAACATATTTCTGAGAATCTAAGTCACCACAACTCCAATCCTGCAAAATGCAGTTTCAGTGTCGTCTGACCTTCAGACAGGGAGCCATCGCTGCAGCACGAAGCGGCATTTCATGCGGAAACTGTCCTCCGGCAAAAGTGTTAGCATTCAAACTCGCCAGCGGTTTCATTCTCCCTCCATGCACACCATCGTCCTCCATCTCATCTAAATCCATCTCTCAATCTCCTCCACCCCCTCAAAAGCAAATACCAACTGATTACACCACGATTACCACCTCCCCTCTACTCAGACCATTTCTTTACCTACACTTCCTCAGCTGCGCAGCTCAGCTACTACTCCCCATCCACCGTTTTTCATCATTTTTGCTTCAAATGTGGTGTGATCAACAGCTCATAGCCATGCAACAGGAAAGCTGCTCCACTCCAAGCAGTGGCACAGCCAGAAAAAACAGATGGATGAACTGGTGGGAGGCAAGCATAGCTCCAAAAACTGATGTTCTTCCCAGGCTGAGAAAAATTGAGATGAGAGACGAGAGAAAGGCTTGGAGCTTCGCTGTTGATTCTGTTTTGTGTGTTTGGCAATGGATCGTGAGGGATGATCCCATTGGCATGGGCATGGGCATGGGGGGCCGTTTCTTATGAAAATTTGAAATTCAAATTTGCTGCTGAGGCTTCCGAATTTCGAAATGGGCCCGCCGACCGTTGTGGCGGGCTGGCTGAGGAACCCTCAAGCCCCCTCTTGGAGTCTGGACTGTCGCCACAGGGTGACCCTCCTGCATACAAAAGAACTCAAGAGCCTAGGCCAAGGCCCTACGGACCAAGGACAACGCCATTTTTGGCAGCCGCCAATGATCGATCAGGTTGTGCCGTGTGCCACGATCGTTTAGGTCCCGGCAAGCCTCGTCTCTTACTAGCACGGAGCCAGTATCACCCAAGGTCCCAACACCATATAATGGTTGCCACGTGTGTGTGTGTCAACGACCCAAACTTTAAAAAACATGCCAACTATTGAATAATCCCATAATAAAAAATCAATATTGCCCATTCACAAAATATATATGAAAATTGTAGTTGCAATTCTTTGTGTTTGCATGCAAGCACACAAGCCTGAAGCTCTTTAATTCTTACCATGCTGCCTTTGAAAATGTGTAGAGGGCTATTTTGAGTACACGAGTTTCATAAGAGAGTGGAGAATGGGTGTGCTCTCAATCATGAAGGAATTTTGGTTAGAGAATACACTAGTATGCCTGCCTGTCGTTGTGGGGCGGGCAAATTCAAATAATAAGGGTGGGGCAGCCAACAACACCTCCCCCTCCCCCCCCCCCATCGTCCCAACCCCTGCCCATGCCCCTCCCCCTGCCCGTGGCCTTGGCTCTGCCCTTTCCGAGGCCTCTTTTTTAGTGGTAAAAACTATTGGGTTTTCGGGCAACTCCCAATTTCTTTTAGTATATATAGGTTGTTGGAGATCTCTCTACCTTGGCTACTGAT
>MU833011.1:0-62688 GCA_029204225.1 Diphasiastrum complanatum | reverse complement strand
TAAGACTATGACAGAGAATATCTCAAAATCAAACTGAAGGATATGGTGCAAGGGAAGGCAATGAAGGAATCGATCGGCTGAAGAATATTCCCAAGCTTCTGACAGCGTGCGAACCTGGCAGGACAATATGAAACAATCAATATGGTCATAATATTAGTGAAATATATGCAAATGGCCAAAAGTTTACTTCAAACTGGAAAGATTAGTTTTGCCAAAGTGACAATTTGACGAAACCAACACTGCATTTGCATCACAAAACAAGCACTAAAGAAGTCTAGTGATGATCAACAACCATGTTTTAATGCACACAAAGAAAACTAAGAAAACATCTGATGCTTTTGTATGAAGAAATATCCAATTTTTATGGTTTGATTTCCTGTGGAGACAATTCAAGGCAGACCTAACCATGTACAGTGCTTGTTGATGCTCTTCGATGTGTTCCAACAATCTTGAGAGAGAAAAGCTTCTATTTTCATGTGGAAGTACCATTTAGACACTATGTAAGCTAGCAACAAGAATATTGAGACGAGACATCATGATGTCGATAAAGTGCATAAAGCTCTCCTCACCTGAGCAGCCATTCCATCATGGGTATGAACCACACCTTTGGGCTTTCCAGTTGTACCACTTGTATAGATAATCAAACCTGCTTTATCACCTGACGAAAAGATTAAACCAATGTTCAGCTCTCTTGCTTGCTTGCTGCTGGAACAAAGATTCCTTGGTGATGCTTTCACGTCAGAATCACAGACTAACTTCAAGGTACAGAACATCTCACCTCAGTTATCAAGTTTCACAGTTTCTTGATCAAAGTCACAGTCAACTGCATTATTTAAGCATCACTATAGCAGTCTAGGGGGCAGCTGAATCATAAGCCTTACCTTCATTTGTCGATAAATGTGTGACTTCTGATAAAACATCGTGAAAGTTCACATTATAATCCTCATCAAAATCAAAACTAGGTGTGGGAGGAAGGAGATAAAACCGTGCAGAGCACTTCTGGGAGACTGTTTCCACAATTCCTTTAAACTCTTCCGTTGCCAAAACAATTGATACATCCTGCATATAGCAATTACAATTTTTCAGTTCTCAACTAAATTTTCCATGCAGGAACAAAACTCATCATCTGAGAAACTTGCAGAAAGAAAGCCTGCATGAACACCATGACATTTACTTACGGTACGTATACTTCAATACATAGCAAAATGATCCAGCTCTGATAACTACGATGATCATAAAAAAAGCACTGACCTGAAGGATACGACTGTCAAAAGTATTGTACTTCAGATGCAGTTATTGCAAATTTGAATTCTGGTTCTTCAGTAGTGATTGAAGATATTAACAAGGACTGTGGAGATGCAACCTTAGCCGTTTGGGCTTTATATTGCCCAAAGACTCCTAGAAAGAGGAGATAACCTACTCCACATTGCATGGCTAGATTGTTGGAAACTAGTTCCTAATTTCAGCATAAATCTAATTGCTTGAAGAGAGAAAGGATGAGAACATAAGAGGAAGAGAAGAAGAAAGCGTAAGGCATCAATGTGAATAACCAATATATCTTTTTAATGTGGGAGCTCATAGCTATAGGGTACATGTGATGGCCCAGCTCTCCAATAATGAAACACCAATCATCAACCACCAAGAGTTATAGTAGTCCAACCATCATGAACATGGACAACCAATAGTCATACTATGGAAAGGCCAAAGGTACATGCGGCAATAGAGCCCAGGCCGGGCCCATAGCTAAAGTATATGACCAAAGTAAATAACCAACAGTTACACAATCTCAACCTTTTGGGTCAAAGAAACCTAAAGGTATTTTATTAGCATTTCCATTATTATAATCCAACACCCTCCTATAATGAAAATGCTGAAAAAACAGATTCAGCACTTAATCTTAAGTTTAGAGCTTTGCAAGAGGCTTCATACTTTCTTCTTGGAAGTGCCTTTGTGAATACATCTGTAGCATTATCCGTTGTAGGACAATATTCAAGGTCAATATCTCCTGCATGAAGTCGCTCTCTGACATAGTGATAGTGTATCTCAATGTGCTTGGTCCATGCATGGAAAACAAGATTGTTGGCAATTGCGATAATACTCTGAATATCAGTAAAAAGAGGGGTTGCAGCTGGCTGCCCGAACTTCATGTCAACAAGTAGTCTTCTCAGCCAGAAGCATTCTGTGGTGGCTGTAAAAAATGGTCTAGACTCTATACGTTGCTTCACAAGATGAAGTAGCAACAGTGGGATGTTTTTTACTCAGACTATATCTAGTGATGACCTTGGGATGCAGGATCCCAAGCAATCCCGAAATGATAAGATACTTGAAGACTATTCCATAAGGAATGGCCTGCTTTTCCGAAAGGGAAAGTTTGTGTGCCGGATAGGGAGGACTTGCGAGCCTAAATCCTGCAGCAGTGCCATGATAACCCTTGTGCTGGTCACCCAGGCATACAGAGGACACTTGACCTTGTTAGGCATAATTTCTTCTGGCCTAAGATGAAAGGTCATGTCAAGACATACATTCAAGGTTGTGAAGCAGAAAGACTCAAAGTTGCGGGTCTTCTACATCCCTTGGAAATTCCCAGCAAAAAATGGGAAAGTATTTCAATGGATTTTGTGGTTGGAATCCCTAAAACCCGAAGTGATCACGATGCCATTTGGGTGGTGGTTGACAGGCTAACCAAGATGGCGCAATTTATACCAACTAAATTAACTGTCAAGCATCTGAACTAGCCCAGCTTTTCGTTGAAAAGTTGTTCAGATTGTATGGTTTGCCGAATGAATTGTTAGTGATCGAGACTCCAAGTTGACTGGCAAGTTCTGGCAAGCTGTATTTGAAAAACTTGAAACAACCCTTAGTCTTAGTTCTTCGGATCACCTAGAATCTGATGGGCAGACAGAACGTGTCAACCAGACGTTGGAAGATATGCGAGCATATGTTTCTCACCGACAGTCTGATTGGGAAAAGTATCTTCCAATGGTTGAGTTCACGCACAATAGTGCTAAGCATCTTGCCACCGGATTCAGTCCTGATGTATGGCTTTCAGCCGCGTTCTCCTGTTTCGGTCGGAATCGAAGGTCTCAAGGTGCAAGCTGCAGTAGATTTCCTGCAAGATATGCAAGAAATGCTGCTAGTGGCCAAGGAATGCATGAAAACTGCTCAAGATAGAGCTCAGTTTTATGCTAACCGCGGTCGCTCACCTCGGGATTTTGAGATCGGAACCTGGGTGTATCTTAAAATCCCTAAGGATTCAAAGGTACTTCGGACGGGAAAATGCCATAAGCTATCTCCTCGTTACAGCGGACCTTATAAGGTTGTAAAGAAAATCAGCCCGGTCACTTATCAGCTTGATCTTCCGACTGGGGTTGGGGTTAGAGGATCTGTCTACCTTTGTTCCTAACGTACCTGAAAAAGTGGTCGACGTTCGTCGTCACCAATTGAGAAACCGTTTGGTTTTTGGGTTTCTTGTACTTTGGAAAGGCAAGTCAGATGATGAGGACACTTGGGAAAGAGAAGACTATTTAAGACTAAACTTCCTTGGGTTGCTCCCATTAAGAGGAGATCTTAAAGGGGGAGGAAATGTTACGTACCCATAAGGGCACGCAACAGGAAACTTGAGGTGACGGTCTCTTTATGGGACGGAACGCTGATCTGGAGCTATAGGTCTTTTGGGTGCCACATGTCAATGTCTTATTGACGCGCGGTGACTCGTTGTTATGGAACCACGTCAGTGTGCACAACTGTCGCGTGTCGTTGGCCATGCGTGACTCCTATGGACGGAGATGACTCCACCTGGACTATGTATATAGAGGTGGATCTCCATGATCTTGGTATTCATTCTCTCCTGGAGAATGAAGAGCACTTCCAATGGTGGTCAGGTCAGTGGATTATCTAGGCCTCAGGATGTAGGTAGGCGAGGGTCGAGGGTAAGGCATGGTGGTATGGGACACCATGGCTTATTGGAGATCCGAGCTTGCTTGACAGTGGTCTATAGCTCCAGTGCACGAGGGTGAGGTGGCAGGACCTCTATGGTTGGGCGGTAACGTAGCATTCGTCACCTGTTTGTGCTTTAGCAATGACCGGCACGACGATGGGGATTCTAACAGCCAGACTTATGCAAATCCTTCTTTTGAGGCCAACTTGCACCTCCAAATTCAGCCTTGTTATGCACATTCCTTTGGAGTTGAGTGTTGTTGCGAATGCCTCTTCCAACATCTTGTAACCATCATTAAGAGTAGGAGGCCTCAACTTTTCCTGAACGCCAAAAATAAAGCTGTGCACCACAACCCGTTTCTGCAATTTCTTCAGGTATTTTCATAAAACCTCTCTTTACCTACCATCCTATTCTTGCATGTTGTAGTGCCTCTGATAATGCAAAAACCTTGCATGTGTCACACAAACTTGCTCATGTGGATGACTGAACTAAGTTCTGAAGGCTTGCTTGAAATTAAGCCATGTGGTCGGGCACAAAAGAACCATGATGTCATGTGGGTGATCACAGATTGTCTGACACATTTCATTCGTACAAAGAATACAGTCAAGGCTCTAGAATTCGAAAATGACCGTTGAAACTCCTTCGATTATATGGATTATCACATGTGATTGCTACAGTTAGGTGGGCAAGCTAAACAAGTGAACCAAGTGGGCTTGAGGATCAGCCATTGGTATGAGTCCTTTCATTGGATGAAAAGCACAAGGGCATGTTTGGCGAACATGCAAGACACCTATAGATAGGACTCATTGGTAAGAGTGAGGGACATAACATTTTAGGAGCGATGATTGAACAATCTACTAGCTTTAGGCAATCAATGGTGCATAGGCTTTCTGCTCTAAAATCCCTTGCTAGTTAGCTTGCTTAGCAGACCGCTGTTTGAGCCCCTTTTCATAGTGCTTCATCCAATTCAGGGGAGAGCGTCAGGTACAGCAGGTTGTTAATGTTCATGGCTACATGGCGAGCAAGTCTCTCCTCTTTTTATTTTACTTCCGCTTTGGAGAACCAATCAAGTAAGGACCTTCTAACATAGGGACTTTAACAACCGAATTTGCTGATTCTAAGGAGGTTATGAGGCATGTTACATTTTAGCCATAGTCAGTATATGACATATGTTAAAGCAGTCAATCTGGAAGAAAAATTGCCCTAGTTGGATTAAATGGAGGTCAATTCAAAATTCAGCTTCCAAGATAGAGTCCTAAATTGCACAATATTTTTCATGCATTCTGACTAGCTCATGTATTTTGATAATTTTTAGTACTTAAGAAATTCATTTTTTTTCCTAACAATTTCAAGTGTCTCTATGATCTAAAGTTTCCTAGCATCAAGAATATATTTCTAGACTAATTTTTGGGTAATCCTGAACCAGCAAATCTACTTGGTACACGCAGCATTTACGCAAAACATTGGCACCAAGGAAAATTGAAAATTAGGTCCCACTACCTTGGGAACCTGCATTCTCCTTTCAACTTAATGTAGTACATGCTGAATTTTGGCAAGAATAATCACAACTTTGGAGGATAGAGGAGTTGATGATGCTTACAAACAGCTAACCACAGCTTATGCACTTGCTGTAACCCATCCAGGTCTCACAAAGAGTAAAAGACAAGTGCTCGGCTTATTGAGAAAGGTGCAGTTAATGTATGACAATGCATGCAGCAGAAGGAAGCAAAGAAAAGACATCCCACTTATTTTTGTCCTTGCTGATGGTCACACCAATAGGAAAGATGAATATTTGCTGCGGAATAAAATGCTTGCTTGATTGAGAGAGAGAAAGGAACAAAGAAATAAACCTTTATTAATGTCATCTGCTTGTTGAATTGAGAGAGAGAGAGAGAGAGAGAGAGAGAGAGAGAGAGAGAGAGAGAGAGAGAGAGACGAACCGCATCTGTCAAGACATGTAAAAGCTCAGCTTCTGGATAGCTCACAGCAAGAGGAACTGCTACAGCACCACTTAACCAAGTAGCAAACATGCCTGCAACAAATTCAGCACATGGCTTTGCCATGATGCCAACTCGAGCTCCCTCCACATTTTTTAAAGCTCTGATTTGCTTCACAGCTTCAGCAGAAACCATGAAATCCTGCACATTCCCACTGAACTCAGAACTTATACGTGTCTAATTTGATTTTCCTAGTGAGCATGCAACTGGACAAGAAACATAGATCTTAATTTCATTAACAATGGTAGTGATTAAAAGCAATCAATACTTTCAATCTATTTTTACCCTTGAAAAGGCCTGTTAAAAAAAGTTCTGGGCATACTTTTACTTCTGTTGCAATGTCAGGTCTCTAAGACTGACTTGAAAACAGCTTTCAGAAGTAAACATAAGGTAGGATTTTCACAGGGACAGTATTGGAAGCCCGCGCAGGGTACATACACATTAGTCTGTCACCTCTACATTACCAGACAGCAATAATGACAGCATTATTTGCCAATTAGCTTCACCACAGCAGATGAATGAGGACATGAGCTTGTTTGAGTTTTGAATCAGCCTCTAACAACATGTTTTCTTCTCGAGGGAGGTATTAGCCTCAACGGGTTTAAAGGAGGACAAATACAAGAAACACTGCAAGCAGGGGCATGTTGTAAAGTAACGACTTCGCATAAACCATTATCAAGTAGAATTTGCTAGAAGCATCAAAAGAATGCAATGAACAGCAAGAACAGTCACGATTTATATGCTTCAGATGACGAATCATGGTGATTAATGTCAATGGTTTGAAACAGCTTTCACATGATGAATGTTGCTGAACTTCTGGAATCTGTGACCTGCCAGGAATGCAATGTAAAGTTGCTACATACGCCATCTTAAACGTCAAAAAACTGAGTTATCACCATGTTTAACTACCAAAAGGAACTGAGCAGATTGTTATAAAGCATAGTTGCATGTTTCAAAATCAAGCATGTATCTAAACAATGGTCCAATCATGCTCCATAAAAAACATGGTCAAAAGTTAACTTTTTTGAAACATTGTAGACTTTTTAAGAAATAGCCAAAAACAATGGGTGACCCTCTTCAATGAGGGGGCAGCCCAATGTTCGACACTGAAATTGTTTTGTTGCTGCCTGGGGTTTCAGGGTTTGGCATTTCGGGTATCTTGCTTCCAAGAGTTTGCTCTACCTGGCTTTAGAGTCTGGCGAATTGAAGTGGCTTCAAGTCCAGAAAAGGGAATGAGCGCCGGGGAGAGAGAATGAGCGAGACTTCAAGAAAGACAAATGAGAGATATAGTGAGAGAGAGTCGTTTGTGTGTAAGTTACAGCTTACATTGAAAAGCAAAATCAAATAGCATTCGAGTGAACAATGAACTATATAGTGGACACTGAACAGCTGATATCAAACTATACACATGTCACATATGGTATCAAAATGAGCTAGATGTGCCGGCCTTTGCATCTGTCTCAACCTAACTTGAGGTGGATGCATGATGTCTAGCAGTGATCCTATTGCAACAAACGAAATCGAAAAACATTTTATCACAACAAGTGACAATGCAAATTCATCATGCACATTGCAAAATTCAAATTTCAAAAGCAAAAGTTTAAAGAATTATGTCACAAGTGCATGATGCTCACCTGCAATGATAGTCAAAGGAATGATCTCCTCTCTCTAAATAGCTCCTGGTCTCACAATCATGCTCGAGAGCCCTGGAGGTGCTTGTGGGCATGGTCCAATCTCATAGCCATGCAAATAAAGGAGGTGCACTCGAATACGCACTGGACCACCTATGTAGCTCATATGGCAATAATTGCACGTCCATCGTTTTGTGCCCCAAGTACCGTATGCCAAAGTCCTAAATCTCCTAACTTCTAACTTCTAACACTCCTCTCACCTCTATTACCTAACACTAAACTCTAGCACTCCTAACAACTGTGCTACCTAAAACTAAATTCACACACATCTCTTGCCTAGATTCTAATGCCTTTTCATCTCCTATTCTCTCTCCTAACTCCTAGCTCTCTCCTTCATTTACCTAATATTGAACACCTAACTCCTATTATAATTTCTCTCCTTCAAAGTGCATTTAACATTAATGTAACACTAACCTCCACTTCCTATTATCTCTCCAATAATCGACATTGAAGAATCAAGATTCATTTCCTCTCTTCTCTCCTCCCTTTGGTCCTCTCCTCAAGTTTTTCCTTTCTCCTATTCTCTTTCCCTCGAAAGAGGCACACAAAACCATTTTCGAGACGAGCGACGGCCAGCTATAGATAAAAAAACTTCATAGTCCCTATTCTTTCCGGTTTGAATGAGGACCAATCGATTCTTTGACCAATCGTGATTTATTAGCCAACAAACAGCGATTCAAGGGAACACTAGCATTAGACAAAGAAGTGGGATGGAAAGAAGCAGCATCAAACCTAAGGGCACCATGGGGAGCAGCAATGTAGCAAGAGACTGTTAGGAATTAATGTTTATTTGATACCCCTTAGTGTGAGTATGGCCATGCCTGCGTGCTATTATAGGGGCCATTAATATTTTTAGTAAGTTGTGCATTAGGGGTCATTACTATTTATAATAAATTCCTTTTTTACTGCTTATGCATGTAGGTGGGTGCACTACTACTAGATTAGGACTTGTTCTATTACTTAGAAATACATCTTGGGTCTTTACCCAATATAGGTAGTAATTTTAGCAATTAGCTTTTGTTCTTTTGCTATTTGCTTTAGGCTTTTAGCTTTTCACATAGATTAGAGAAAGTATATAGGTAGGTTGGCGCCCCACCACAAAATTATTCCAGTGCTTTAGAACTTTGCTCAATTCTTCTATAATCTGAATTCTCTTTAATCTCTATGCTTGGTTTGTGTAAGTGCTAGTAGGACTAGTAACTCCATCTAGAATTTGTATGAAAAATTCTGACATGGTATCAGAGCAGGCTTTGTGAACGTGGAGCTGTCAAGATCCAAGAATTTTTGAGAGAAAGAAAGAAAGAAAGCTTTATTAACGTCTTTTCCATGCCAAAGGCGTATAAGACGAACAAGTACATCAACTAAGTTGGACACAAGACGGATCAGTGTCGTCAAAGCAGAAAAAACAAACTAACTAACTAGGAAGAGAGTCAAATAGCCAGGATTATATGGTACGTAGACCATTTACATGTTCAACTGGACATCTCTTCATTTCTCCATCTCAAATTCTATCTCATCTTTAACTATAGGCTTTCGATCTACCAGTCTAATAATACCATCACGATAGATAAGCCGTTTGCCAGTTGATAGAGCTTCTTGCCTTGCCTTCTTACGTTCTTGAATGTGGATGAAGGTAAGATCTTCGTCTAGGTAGATTTTGGTTTCCCGCAATTTGAATCTCTTCCCTAGAACTTCACGCCGGTGAGACATTGATGTGAAGCGGATGACAAGAGTATCCAGGTCCTTCTTAGGTCGCCAGGCAGTTTCCATTCCTTTGCTATGGTGTTGAAGATTTCCTTCCAAAAACTTCTCAGCTTCTGCAACAACATTTTGAGAATTTGGAATACCTCTAACACGAACATTGAGAGCTTTATGCTCTCGTAGACGACTCTCAGTGAACATGGCTGAGATAAGCGAAGGTGAAGGCGGAGGTGGAGAGATAATTAGAGACGAACCTTTAAGCAAATCTGCCCATGACTGAACAGCCGTATGGTGTTGTTCCACCTAATTTTTGAGTTGCTGGATTTTTGCCGAAGTAGCGTCTTGGGAAGAGGCTTCACTTTTTATAATTGTAACTTCGTTCTTGAGTTCTTGAATGGAAGTAGCCAACTTCTGAAGATGCGATTGCACCCCTAGAAGCAGGGAATCATGAGAAGCCAGTTGCTCTCTGTGATTGTTGAGGTATTCAAATAGATGGAGTTGATCATCTCGAAGAAGTTTGACCAATGCATATGGAGGGAGAGAAACAGGTGCTTTTGGAGTGTTTGGAGTCAAGGGAATAGCTACAGTAGTTTCACTATTGTTAGGAATAGGGTTTGATGGGGAGATAGGAACCGCAACAGGCATAGGAGGAGGGGTAGGTGGATCTGGCTGTAAGGAAGATGTTGAAGCATTGTTGGAGACGGAGGATGGTTCAAAAGTGGTGGCAACGACTCCTTTGCGACGTGGCATTATGAGGGATCCAGCAGATCAGCGATGAGGGACAACAGGTGCGATGGAAGACAGCGATAGATGGAGCAGGTGCAATGGAGGAAGGGCGATGGAGGACGATCAGATAAGACGGCGATCTGAGAAAGAGCAATGGAACTGATCTGATGGACAGCAATCCGAGTAGCGACTAGATGCTGAGTGGGGGCAGTTCCGCTCAGGGCAGCATTGATGGAGGAGGCATCAATGGGCAGTTCCGCAAGGCAGCAGATCGTCTGAAGCATTTGTGAGGGCACCCTACGAGCAGCCGGGCACCGGCGATAGACAGTGATGGAGAACTGCAGGTGGAGCGCCTTGCTGGAGCTGGTCGATGGAGCTGGGCCATCGCTGGCCGCGAGAGAGAGAGAGAGAGAGAGAGAGAGAGAGAGAGAGAGAGAGAGAGAGAGAGAGAGAGTTTGCTTTTGCAGGGTTGCAAGAAGAAAATTATTGGAGGGGATCGCTGGCTATAGCTGCGTGTTGGATCGCTGATTGCATGTTGATCACTTCGCTGGAATCAGATCTGTTGGAACGCTTATATGCTGTTTACTGTCTCAGATCGCTGTCTACAGGCTGATCGCTGCCTGACTGTTTGCTGGAACTACAGATCGTTCGTTGTCTGACTTGTTAATGGTCGCTGGAAACAGGCAAGTCGCTGTCTATTCTGGTTTCTGATCGTTGGAAAGAAGCAGGTCGCTGAGAGAAACGGATCTGATTTCTACATATCGCTGCTGTTTTCTCAGAAACAGACTAGATTGCTACTATTTCAGACCTGATTGCTACGGATCACTGCTGTTTCAGAATTTTGCAAGGGTTTGGCTACTAATTTCTTAGGGAAATCTTGATTTAGTTTGATAAGATAATGATTGCATCATTGCTAAAAAATCAGGTTGCTAAGAATAGTTACGGATCAGAACAATGGTAGGATTCAACGATGTTGTATTGCCGGAGTCTAGCAAGCTAGATGGAACGAACTACACTATATGGAAGTTCGAGATGCAACATATTCTCCAGCATCGAGAATATTGGGAGATCGTCACAGGTGTCGAGATACCTCCTAACACTGACAGGGAGTTGCAGGAGTATCAGAGACGTAGGAGAAGAGCTCATCATATCATAAACTTGTCAATTAGAGATCATACCTCATATCAAAGATGCTGCTGGACCCAAGGAGGCTTGGGATATACTGAAGAACTTATATGAGATGGTAAATCAGTCACGAATCTTGTTCTTGACTAATAAGCTTCACACATTGAAGATGCGTATAGGTGAATCAGTAACGGACTACTTTACGTAAAAGATCTAAGAGGGCAACTTGTTGCGGTTGGAGAAAGTGTTCAAGATTCAGTCTTAGTATCTATTGTGCTTAATAGTCTACCTTTGGCTTATCAGAACTTTGTAATGATGCGATCGTTACGGGAGACGAGGCCTTCTTTCGATGAGCATATATTGAATGCCATATTACTACATGAGACGACAAAATACTGTCAACAAGGACGATTTCAAGGAACAGGCATTCCTGGCAAAGAAGCAAGAGCAAAGTTCCAAGAAGGGTGGCAAAGGGAAGAAGAAGAAGAAGAAGAAGAAGCAGCTAGATACAGAGGAGAATCAATCAAATCGATCAAAAGATGGAAAAAAAGAAGTTCGAAAGGGAAATTGCTTTATCGAATCAGGGCATTATGCAAAGGAGTGTTGGTACAACAAGTTCAAGAAGAAGCAGGATGGGAATTTTGCTGAAGAAGAAGAAGCATCTAATGCAAAATTAAGTGCTTTGGATCTTGAAGACTATGAGTTGTTTTTGGCATAAACATCTTCTGGTGGTGGCTTCTCGAAGGAAGAAGATTGTTGGTTTATTGATTCAGGAGCTTTGAAGCATATGACACCTAGAGGGGAGTGGCTATAATTTCAAAAATTAGATGATGGGTCAAATGTCAAGTTGGGAGATAACTAAACATATCATATAAAAGGAGTTGGAAAAATACAAGTTCAACTACTTTCAGGGAAGATTGGACACATAAAGGACATGCTTTATGTACCAGGAATCAAGAAAAACTTACTCTCAGTATCAGCTATTGCGAAGCAACACATGGTGGTGCAGTTGATGAAGAGCGGTGTCTCATCAAGAGAAAAGATAATGAAGTAGTAGCTGAGGGCATACTTGCAGGGCGTTATACAAACTTCAGGCTCAGGTGGTGGATCATCATGCAAGTTGCAGATATTGGATCAGTACGTAAGTTATGGCACGAAAGCTTTGGACATCTGAATTACAGAAGTCTACAAGTCTTGAGGAAATACAACATGGTTACAGGTTTACCTCAAGTAGTTTCTGATCACAAGGTTTGTGAAGGCTGTGTCTTAGGCAAGCATCATATGAAGAAATTTTCGTCTAGTACATTCTAGGCAAGAAAATTCTGGAACTTGTTTATACAGATTTGTGTGAGAACTCAGTCTTATGGGGGAGCAAGTTACTTCATGGTGTTTGTGGATGATTATTCTAGGAAGACGTGGATCTATCTTCTCAAGAATAAGGGTGAAGCTTTCAAGTATTTCACATGGTCTAAGATACAGGTGGAGAAAGAAATAGATAGACAAATCAAGATACTCGGACAAGCCTCAACAAAATGGAGTTGCGGAAAGAAAGAACCGGTCTATAGTGGAAACTACGAGGAGTATGCTCAAGAGTAAAAATCTTCCAAATATGTTTTGGGGTGAAGCAGTTAAGACGTCGGTTTATCTTTTTAATCGAAGTCCTACAAAGGTTGTAGAGAATCGGACTCCAGAGGAAGCTTATACGGGTCGGATACCAGATGTAAGTCATTTGAGAGTGTTTGGTAGTATTGCTTATGCTCACATACCTAAGGATTCCAAGAGCAAATTGGATTCTAAGGCGACCAAGTGTTTATTCCTTGGATATGATAGTCAAGCGAAGGGATACAGGTTGTATGACTTGGAGGGTAACAAAGTCATCATAAGTAGGGATGTAATCTTTGATGAGGAGGCAACTCATAAAGATACAAAGATACCTTACGATAGGAATCAAGATGGAGGAATTCCTATATTGTGTGACGAGTTATTACAGGAGCCTGAATCGACCCATGTATCGCCTACACCAATCCAAGTATCTAGAGTGACCTTGGTTGAGAAAGGAAAGAGGAAGGAGAGATCAAGTATATGGGATACTTATTCACCTCCTACTTCATCAGGCAGGAAGCATCCTACATCAGAAGCTAGAAGATTGTATCGCATTATCATCTATAGAGGCAGAATACTGAGCTACTACGAGTGCGGCAAGTGAAGCAATTTGGTTACAAAGGATTCTACATGATCTAAATACGATACAAGATTCACCTACAGTACTTCACTGCGACAATCAGAGTTGTATTAAATTGGCAAAAAATCCAGTTTTTCACAGCAGGACAAAGCACATTGAAGTACAACAACACTTCATCAGAGAGAAGATTCAGAGTGGTAAAGTGGAGCTCATATATTTTCCTACGGAAGAGCAAGTTATAGATATCTTTACCAAAGGACTTGGTAAAGAGAAATTTTAGAACTTTAGAGAACTTCGAGAAGTAATAGATAACAAAGTAAACATTAAGGGAGAGTTAATGTTTATTTGACACCCCTTAGAGAGAGAATGGCCATGCCTGGATGCTATTATAGGGGCACTACTATTTTTAGTAAGTTGTGCTATAAGGTCATTATTATTTATAGTAAATTATTGCTTATGCATGTAGGTGGGCACACTACTACTAGATTAGAACTTGTTCTATTACTTAGAAATACATCTTGGGTCTTTACCCATGTTTTGGCAATGCTTTGGAAGCTACAAGCATAGGATAGAACTCAATTGGAACCCAAAGCTAAGTTCTAACGATTAAAGAAAGATACAACTATTTCTACCTACATGTTTACAAGGAGCTCAAAGCACGTGTAAAAAGATAAAATCACTTATATGCACAATGTGCAAGAACCACTTCCCATTGTGACATATCAAGAGCAATTGAGCATCATAAAAAAGCAAAAAATTTAGAGGTACAATTTCTCTTCCAAGACCATGAATATATCTATCATGAAGAAGACAACCAAGTTGATCAGGTTGTTAATCAACAATTAGTATCCTGATAGCCTCCTCTATTAATAGTGGACCTTTATACCTCTATTATGAGCTTGGGGCCTTATTAGGTTGAATTGGGCATTACAACAATTACTACAAAGCCCGCCAATAACAAAGATAGTGCAGGTACCTAAGCCCTTTTATTGACGTTCCTATTAACTAGTCCTATTCTGATTTAGCTCCATGGCTAGATTTAGCAAATATTATTGTTGAGCACATGAGCTAAATAAATGCAGGACATGACAGTGAACAGATAATAGTTCTTGGCTTAGGATGTTGCAAAGGCTATTGCAATTTTTGGTGTCCCTTTGCAGTCAACCTTTCTTCCATTATAAATTTTCATACGTTGGATCATCACTGGTGTGCAGATTCTTTGATTATATTAGAAGGGCCCCTGCCTCCCAAGTCCCCAATTTAGAACTAAGTCTTTTTAACTGCATACAATGTGCTGTTTCGGAATTGAAAGTAAAAAAACCCTGTCGGTAGTACCCATCTGACTAGGAATGTATTGAAGATAACCATTGAAGTATGCTACAGAGTGCAGCCACTGCGATTTGTCCTTGGGTTGCCCATCACTTAGAAGCCTCACCTGAAAGATGATGCTTACTTTCTCTGAAAAGGGTTGCATAATATTGCCTGTTGGTGCATTAGCTACAGGATCAGGATGCTTAAGGCAAAAGTACAAAACGTGTAGGTACGGAAGTAAAAAACAGAGGAATAGCAAGCACGTTACAATTTACTATCTCCAACTGCTCAGACATAAGAAAAGAAAGCAAATTCACCTTTACATCATCGTCAGGAAAGCTGTCCGCATCTGCTTGCAAACCCAACTTGAGTCCTGTGGATACTGGGGATCCCAAGGCAACTACATCTCTAGGAATATATCCATCCAGAATTGCAGTGCTCCGCTGCAAGCTCAGGGACTGCAATTTCTCAGATAGTTTCCAGGCTGAGCTTACTAACTGCCCATAGCTGTAGCTCTTTTGTGTAGCTGATAAAGCAACCACTCTCTGGGCGCTCAAACCAAGCTTCACGGCTGCCTTCAACACCTCCATACTCCAAAGAAACCCAATTCCTGCAATTCTCCAAATCTGCAAGATTTCCAAGCAGTGCTGAAGCATTCAATGTAGAGAAGCTTAAGCTTTAATCGCATGAGAAAAAATCACAAAAAATGAATCAATAATGGATGTGTCAACATTAAATAGTTAGTTGCCCCATTGATGATCATAAGGGGTATGTGAAACATGTGCGCCTCTAAATGAACCACAATAGCTTGGCAAATATCCATTTCTTAGCAAGCCCGAAATTTAAAATAGATCTTTACTATCCCTAGGGCCAAGAAAAAAAAATGGGATTCTCACCCTTTCACATCAACATCCAATTGCCAAGGAGAAAAAATTGGGACTCTCACACAATGGCAAATCAAATCTCATTTTTTGGGCCATCCAATGTTTCTACATATTGAGTTGCCCCTGGGCCTGCATTTTGAAGTTTCTTTTAACCCTTCATGTCCAATATTCCTTTCAACCTTTTAACATGAAAAGTTTCATACTTGCATTTCAAAATACAACACCTTAAATGGAACAATAGTATGTCAAAATTTAAATGGGTCAACCATATTGTGACAATTCATTTAACACTTACCAACTAAATGTGAAATGGGAGTGGTCTCGTCAACTCACTTGCCAAGATTCAAACAATGGGTGGCAAGTGAAAGGGCCAGGCAAAGCGACTTGTCGGTAATCTGAAACCACCCTTATCAACAATCTTTTTGTGGTTTCCCCAACCCACATGGTCTTCCTAGACCCTAATAGCATTGGCAAGTACAAGTCGAGGCACATGGTTTTTTTAGGGGAGTGTGTATGGAGGCCCGGGCACACATCTAAGGGTGGGCAATGATACCATTGTTTTGAAAAAACATTTTTGTCATTGCCCATCTCCATTAGATGGCTATGCACCACCACCACAATGGCTCTGGTGGTGCAAAATAGGTTGCTCCTCTTAGATCCTAATAGCATTGGCAAGTACAAACCGGGGATTAAACCCAAAGATGGCAAGATAAATCTTATACACACCCACGTGAATGCTAGCCACACATCATATTTTGAAAGTTAACATGGCAAGATCTGAATGCAAAACTTGTAGATCAATCAAGTTATATAATCGAGTATGCCACTATATAACTTGTCACATATTTGCCACTATATAACTTGTTACATATTTCCACTTATCATAGACAGTACAATCCAACGAAGTTGAGCCTCAAAGCAGTGAATCGTGAATAAGCGCAATTCAGTTTAGACCTTGGTGTGTGGACACGCAGTTTTTGTGTCAAAATTTCTTGTGTATTCTCTCTCTACTTGAGGGCTCTTGTTCTTTCTCTCTCTTCTCTACCCTAGAGTAGGATGTTTTTCTCACTCTAAAATCTTGAGTAACACTTGTTTTTTCATGAATATGCATTAAACTTGCTTGTCTTTGATATATATATATATATATATATATATATATATATATATATATATATATATATATATATATATATATATCTTACAATAATTCACAAGCATAAAGTGTCTCGTCCTTCTTATAAACATGCCCCCAAAAAACGTTTTCAAGATATTAATGAGCGCTATTGAATGAAACTAAAATATTACAACCAAATATGTATATATATATCTTATAATTCACAAGCATAAAGCATCCCATCCTTCTTCCATACTTGCCCCAAAAAAGCTTTTTCAAGATAATAATGAGCTTCATTGAACGAAGTTCTTCAATAGGAATCATTCACAAGCAATCCACATAACTGGCAGAATTCATCCATCTTCTTTCTAGTCCGATTTACCATTTTTTAGACTGTAAGTCATCCCACCATACAAAATGTTCTTTTGAAACTCCAAATTTTTAGATGAATAACCAAGATGTACATTTTCTTTATCTACACCAATCCAAACCTCTAACCTATCATAACATTTTAGAAACTTATCATAGTTGCATCCCCATGATAGAAATAGAATCTTCTATAGTAAGAAATAAACTGTGATTCCTAGAATGTTCACAACACTCTTTGAAAAAGTTGGAAAATATGATGATTGTCATAGAGTGGATCAACATGAACTAAAGAAAATATGAGAATTGTCATAGAGTGGATCAGCATGAAATAATGAAAGCGGATTAAGATTGCCAAACAAATAATGATGCTATGGTGATAAAATCGAATCACATCTAGAATGCTCTGGATGTATCCTCAACCAAATCGGAGTACACCACTATTACAAATAGGACAATCATGACATAAATCAATATATATACATGTGATGGGTCAACAGGCGATCTACGTCGACTGGTGGAAGACCTTGAATATGAAGATGAACCACTCAATAGTTGTTCATTGAACTTTAGTCTTGCTTGCTCATTTCTTCGATGATAGATCTCTATTTCTTTTTCTTTTTCTAAATCACGTGGAGGTACGATAATTTTCCTAAAATTCATAATTCCATTTAAATGTCATTGTAAGAATAAATTCGCAAGAGAACACCAAATAACCCCATTCATCTAAAGGAGAGACTCCATTCTCACCTTCCAAGTTGAATAGTTGCTTGAGGTAAGCCTACATTGCTCTCCAACATGAAGCCTCCATTTGTAGCCATGTTGCAATGATTTAATCTTCTCTTTGAACATGTTTCAATGCACTTAGCACTCTCTTGAAAGTCAACAAATGAATCCAAGAAGAAATCACAATGATATGGAACCTCTCAAATCTCTTTCTTGCACAAAAACTAGCAAATCCAACACATAGAATTGATGACACTTGATCAACCTACAAAATCATGAACTTTTGCAATTGAAACACACTCTTGAAAAGTCCATCAACTTAAAAATCAAGAGATCCTATCAATTTTAGGGTTTTCACAAAAGTACATATATTAAATCACACAAATTCTACATGCAAAAGCTAAAAACTGTCGGGGAATGAAATCTGTGGATTCGGATGGGTCGAACAATCAGATCGGAACGATCGTACTACTGCACGAAAGCAGTGGTCGACTGATTCCCTTAGTGCGTGCACTACTACAACAGTTTGCCAACCCAAAATAGAGCTTAATTGCGTTTATGAGGAAGCGGGAGAGCAAACAGTCTAACAAAGCAATAAGAGAGTCAAACAGAAAGCGGAAAGCATGCACTGACAGAATCTGAATGCAAAACCAGACAATAATATATTCAGATTGAATGTATAGAAATACAAGTCAGATGATGGTGGTGAGCACAAGATAGTAGCGGACATAACCGCGTTCTCACAACGCTAACTATGATCTGTAACAACTATGAGCTTATTTTGACAATCAGTCTGAAAGAAATAATCAATGCTTGAAAGCATCTACTGTGTTTTTCTCTGATAAGCTGTTGACTCGGCGTTTGTGAGCACTCGAGCATATATGAAAACAACCTATCTGGTCTGGTTGTAATCTTCTTGCTTATTAATTGATTGATTATAATGATCAACTATATTCAATTTATAGTTGTGCATATGTATGTACAAAAGGTGGCAAGGAGCTGTTGCATCGTCTGGAGTAGATCGTGGTTGCTGCTGTCATTGTCCAAGTAGTTGCACAATACAGGAAGTGGGCATGAGAAGGCTTCGACTATTCGGAGTTGAGTGTGTCGCTACAATAAGGTCGGGATAGTCATTTGATGTTCTGTCAAATTTAGGGTTGAAAGCTAGCAAAGCTTTGGCAATTGAAACATTTTGTTTCTTCAGCTCCCTCTCAAAGCATGATAGCTTGATGACTCCAAGACTGCTCCTCTGTTTTTCAAACAGACCTTTGTCTAAGGCCTTTGTGAAAATGTCAGCAACCATCTCCTTTGTTCCAATGAAAGTAGTTTGCAGCATCTTCTTCCCGATCAGATCCTTATCAAATGGTACTTGATTGCAATGTGTTTCATCCTTGAGTGAAACACTGGATCCTTTGTTAGATGTATTGCAGACGTATTGTCCATCTGCAAAATCAGAAATTCATTTCTCGTTTCACCTAGTTCATCAAGGAACTGCTGGAGCCAAATGATTTCATTGGCCATCTTAGCTGCTGCAACGTACTCTGCATTGTAGGATGACTGAGCCACAATGGTCTGCTTCTTGCCGACCCAGAGAATCTGGTAGCAAGTCCTGCTGCAGTGTAGGCATGAACAGAACATCTTTGAGTTATCTGTCTCTACCATTAGTGTTGAGCCATAGTGAACCAATACCATTCACATGATGCTTTGATCCATCTCCAAGAATGATAAATCTTGATGGATCTACACTTCAAAAATCAGACATGATCCGTCTTGATGTGACGAAGTGTGAGGTAGCTCCTGAATCAAGGATTACCTCCTGTGTGTCAGGTGTTGATACTGCACACATGTCTGCACAGATGTAGGCGGTCGAATTTTCGTGATTCAATCTTTCTTCGCCCATCTTTGAGCTCTCTGGCTCCTTGACATAGGATGAACTATTGTTATTCTCTTGTCTACTTTGAGCTTGTTTGTTTCTTGGGTTCTGGCGGTAGCCTGTGGCTGCATGACCCTTCTTATGACAGTGGATACACTCGATTTTCGGATTTAGCCAACACGAATCAACAGTATGTCCTTCGCATTTGCATCTCACGCACGTCTTCATTTCTCCACTCTGTTGTTTCGACTTTTCCTTGTTCCTCCATTTGCCTTTGTTGGCTCCTTCTGCTTGCTGATCTCGATCCTACCTTTGATCTGACTCCCTCTTAGGATTGAATTGCTTCTTTGTCTTTTCTTTGTTGCTATAGAGAGCTTGGTCAGAAGCATCCTTGTGTCCAAGCACACAAAAATATAGAAAACTAACTATCTCTACCCAAAAATCCACCTAAAATACTAAAAGACAGGAAACAACTAAAAAGACAGCTATACTAGTTAGAGAGAACCTATCCCCGACAGCGGTGCCATTGTAGGAATGTAGATTTAGTCGGTGAGCAGCCCTTCCGCCTGTCAAAGAGGGCTAGATCACTAGGATAGGCACCTAACTATGCAAAGATGCTACTTTTAGTTGGTATTCTACTTTCTCCCTTAACTCTACTCCCCCTTAACACTACGCCCACTAACTCTACTCCACTAAACTAGCATTCCACATGATTTTGGGTGAAAGGAAAGAGAATAATAGAAGAGATGGAGAGGAGAAGAGAGAAAGAGAGAGATAGAGTGGAGAGGGAGGTTAGGTCAAAAGCTCAAGATGCATGCTAATGGAAAATTTTTAACTATTAAAACAATAAACAAGGAAATGGAAAGCAAGTAGCAAACACAACAATAGCACTACCATGAGTGCTTACCAAATGAGGATGCTTTGGCTCTCCAAAATAGTAGAGCCTCCTCCTCATTAAGCATGAAAATAGAGTATATGAGGTGCCTTTTTATATATTGGGAAGGCCCTTGCCCCAAAATACTATTGGCTAATATGTACACTAATCATATCCATTCATCTTGGACCCAACTTAATCCAAGGGTCCTAAAAAAGTACATTGGATATCACAAGATTCATGTGAGTCCCAAATTGGACCCAGCTCAAAAAGGTTTAACACTAAGTTCTAAACTTGACTTTGTGGCCTCTAGTTTTATTTTAATTACAATAAGGCAGAAGCCTATTATTCTATTTGCAACTCAACTTGTGTGCCCATTGGGCCATGGGCTTATACACGCAGGATTTCATGCCCTTACAACACCTTTTATTAGCCAATATTAATTATTACAACATGTTGGGAATACCGCCAACATTATTTTCTTAACATTTGAGACATCTGGCTTTTGCAAAAAAGTCGTGAGAGAAAATCCCGAAAGACGAAAATCCTGAAAATGCCAACACTGTGAGCCATTTCTGAGTACCCATCTCTAAAGATTTACGTAAAATCAGGCTCTTAACAATATTGTTATCCCTAGAAATAACATGCCCAAATTTATTTGCAACGAAGTTCTTGAATCTATTAGGAGATAAGCATTCACATGAATGTAAGTTTTCTATATCAAAATTGCAGAAAACATCATAGGAAAAATACCAATCACTTTTGACACTTGGTAGGTAAGTCCAACCGAACGTAATATCATGAAAGCGTTCATCTACAACAGCGAATAGTCTGAATAAAACATGAGCATAAAAAGTCTTCACATGGATTGCTTCAAAAACTCTATTGCGGTAACATAGATGTAAAGAAAAAGCTCCCTAAATCACTGCTAGTGGTCAGCTGTAGACGTCCTGTCGCTGAGATGCTGACTTCTCTCCTTTCTGTCCTTTCCCCATCCTGTACACCGATTAATCTCTGTAAAAATTCAGCCGTTTGATAGGTAGGTCGCTCTTTGTGCTACTTTGCTCTTCCTTTTTAGTAAACCGTCTTCTTTTTCCTGTCCTGGATGCAGATACTACGGAGTTTAAATTGTTGAGATTAAAATTGCCCGTTCTTTTGCTTGTGTTGTGAAAGTATTTATTCTAGAGAGTGGAAAAACTTGGTCGTTTAAGGAGACGCTCTATCTCTCGTACGTTTTCAACATCGCCTAGGTGTGATAGAAGTTTGGCAGAAGAATCTTTGGCAAGCTCAATAGAGGCATCAACCATGTACTGTTGAATGAAAAGAAAGGTAAGGTGTGCCTTAACCACATCTCTGGCGGACTTATGTAGCCATAGAAAGAAAGCACTCATTTGGTTTTGGAGAGAAGCACCAGGGAAGAACTTGCCTAGGTTGTTCATCATATACCAAATGGCGTGGTCAAACTAGATAATGGACGAATTATTTTTGCATTTATCACCACATCTACATTTAAAGAAAGGTCGTTTCCAGTTCCAAATTCTTGCTTGGTGAAGGTTCATCCTATTGAAGCCAGTCTCAAAGTGTCCTCTGATTCTGGCCCATGTTTGCTCAAAAGGACAACGGGAAGACTCAAATTTGTTCATGCGAATAACAATATCAAAGGCTACATGAGCTTCAAGAGAAGGATTTTGGTGTAAAGCAGTGGACTTACAAAATTCTATTTCTTTTTCAGTAAGATGTGACATCAAGATCCAAAGGTCGATAGGCACAGGGGCAAGAAAATTGACAGTGGGAAGGCTCCAAAGCTTATAGGTAGTAAAGGCAGATTTGAACTCAATAATTCTGCTGGCTACAAAAGGGATTTGACAGTTTTTGGATTGGCAGAAGTCATATGAAGATTGGTCACCAATATCACAGATATCTTGAAAACATTTCAAGTTGGAAAGCATTGTCCTCATCAAGCTCATCTAAAAAGACCAAAGGGTGTAGTGAAAGCGGTGTATCAGAGGAAGTATGTGGCACATCAACAAAAGAATTACCATTCTCATTCTCAAGGCACGCAAAGACTTTCCTAATATGTAGATTAAAAAATCTTTCATCTTCTTCAAATCTTTCGACAAATTCATTGAGCCGGCCATACAGATCTTATACCAGACTCAAAGTATCCTTCTTTTTAACAAACTCTAGATAGATCTTAACCCAGTCCAAAGTCCCCAACAGATCAGTCAAACACAAAACCTTATCTTCAGGTCCAACAGAAGAACAAGTGGCCCTATCAGTGTCAACGATAAAAGAATGCATCATTACGGTCTTTTTTATACAACAAATAAGTGTCTGAATAAAATGGTTAGGTGGAGGTAGAGGCTTCCCATAACCCAAAAGAGCACCATCTTGAAACCATCCTGTGGACTAAAACATGAAAACAGACCTTTGTAAGCTTATGAACCGGATAAAAGGTAAGGGTTTAGTACTATCCCAACGAAGGAATAGTCAAAGTTACACCACAAGGGTGCAGAGAGAGAGAGAGACACACAATTTCACATAGTTTCTCTTGACAAAGCAAGACCAAACCCTTTGAAGCCTTTATTCATAAATCAGCAAGGTACAATCAAGCTGAAAAGTAAAATACAATACAGTAAAGCACCATATAGCATAACCACTCTCAAAACGTCCAGATGATACTTGCCACCATCCCACAACACAAAACCGCACGAGTTGCGAATGAGTGACATTTTTTTGTCGACAAAGCGTGACATTTTTGTCGGCAAAACACACATTCTCTCTCTAAAATAGTTTTATACTATATAGAAGAATAAATACAGGCCCTAACATCTTTTTTTTGCAGTTTTGAGCTATATAGGGGGTATCAGCACAGTATTGAGAACATTTTGGTTAAAAAAAAATGGATATTTTTTTCTGGTATATATACATAAATATATATATATATATATATATATATATATATATATATATATATGACTAGTGGGGGTACGCTTGCCGATGGCGGGCGAGTGTGTGTATGTGTTCATATGCAATGTACGTATGCATATGTGAATGCATATGTCAAAGACGACAAAGAACGTGGGCATATGTGGTTATGTGTGGGTTTGTACATATGTGTGCGTCTATGTATGTGTGTCTCTATAAATGTGTGTATGTATGTGTGGTGCACCTATGCCTATGTATGTGTGGTGCACTTATGCCTATGTATGTACGCCGATGTACGTATGTATGTATGTGGGTGTGTATATATGCCAATGTATGTAAGTGTGTAAGATGTCATCAGTGTATGTATGTGTGTGTGTATATGTGTGTTTGTACATCTATGTATATACGTATTCTTGTGTGTGTGTGTGTGTGTGTGTGTGTGTGTGTGTGTGTGTGTGTGTGTGTGTGTGTGTGTGTGTGTGTGTGTGTGTGTGTGTGTGTGTGTGTGTGTGTGTGTGTATGCATGTACGTGTGTATATGCATAATTCTAGCACAAAAAACAAAGATGTCCATGAATTGAGTTTCACCAATAATGCAGCGACAAATTCATATTATAAATTTGTAACACAGACAACAAATCAATTGATAAATCACAAACAAAACCTGCGAATACACCAAGTCCTCTAGCATTTCTTCCAAGGCATGTCCGATGGTAGGTATTTTCTAGCTATTGGTTTGACGGATCTACCTACACGATTTTCTATTGTACACATACATCCTCGACAAGTCCTGATAAAGCAACTCTCGAGCATCCAAATCCCCACTTCTATTCAATTCAAAGTATGCAGTCAAAGTGGTTTCAGAGGATCCTTCTATAACCTCCTGTAAATAATCTTTGTCACTAAAGAACATCAAGTTATGTCCAGGCAGATGAATTGCTAGTCTGGTCACTACTGGCCTGTGAGCACCCATAGAAAGACCAAAAAGTTGCCAGCTGGCTTTACTTGCTGAGAAGTACCATGCATTCACTGACATTGCTTTTGCAGTTAGCTCACTAAGCCAATTCATGGCTAATCCTGGCATCATCCATTGACAGGCTCTTATAAGAGTCATGAGATACATTCGAGCTACAACAGACTTGTGCATCTGCTATGGAGAAGTCGCAACGACAATCTTCATCAGCTAAGTGGATATTTATATGCAAGCTGGGGAGGAGATGCAGATACTCGTAAATCCACATCTGAATTTACATTCTTCTGAAGAAACAAAAGGTTTCAAATGCCAAAGCTTTGCTAGCTTTGAACCCTAAATTTGACAGAAAAGACACACGAAGCAAAATGTTCGCGAACAATTTCGTGACACACGACACGAAATTGTTCGCGACACAAAATTATTCGTGCTCCACAAAAGACCAAGAAGATCAACCAAGTACCATGAGGTACAGATATTTGATCTGATATCATGACATTAGCAGAAGTGCTTTAGGACGTGGCTAATCTACCACTCTTGTAATCCATGATTAGTTATAAATGTTTAATCTGTCTGATCCGAGACGTTACTCGACGCGACACAAAAAAGTTCACGAACAATATACATTCTGCTTGATGCATAAAACAAATAGATGAAAAATATACTAGATACTTGTCCGCCTATGAGCGAGACAATTTTGTAAGAGGATCAGCAGATCCGAAAAGTCCGCTAGTAAGCGAGACGCTATTCATGGGAGAATTGTATTTCTCTCACACCAATGCATTGTGTGGATCTGACACACAATGCTTGAAATCAAAAGGATCAATAGATAATATTGTAGCTTTTATGCACATATTATTCTAAATGATTGTATGATCTTGAATGAATTTTTGTCTGCTATTGTTCATGTATCTCAGTTACTTGTTTATTCAATTCTGCACACTGGTTCAAACTTGTTGAATGTTGTATTAATCTATAATGTAGATCAGCAGTGTCTGTCTACATTCTGGAGGATTGTAGGAATGATATAGCCGGCAGTGACTAGCAATCATATCTAAATTCCCACGAACTGATTTTGTTCGCGACTGTTTTGTTTCATGTTTCATTTCGCTTCGCTTGGCGATCACTTTGCTTTTAGCAAAAATCAATATCAGAGCTCGTTCAAATTTCACGAATTCTTCTCGAACAGAAATTATTTGTGAACAAAATAGATTCGCGAAAGTTTCGCAAATCGTTTGAGAGACTCCCATCAGTTTGTCACCATAATTTTACTGGAACTACACTTTCCATCAGTGGTATTAGAGCCTGTCATAGTCTGACATAGCCACAAAGCTATAAGATCCAGGAGGCTAAGCATTCAAAACAAAGAACCATCAACAAGTGAGAACACAATTCACAACAATGGCTTCAATAAGCAGCATACAATCAAAGATTTGTACAATCCTTGACTCATCAGGATCTAACTTCCTAGTATGAAAGGTTAAGACCTCACTGATACTAAAGGGAGAAGGATTGTTTCCCTGGGTAGATGGCACCGAGGAGATGCCTACAACTATAGGCAAGGAGCTACGCGAGGGAGAAGAATGACAAGGCAGTAGCCATGTTATCATCATCCATTAAGGATAGCCAGACTCTATTGACTACACTCTCTAAAGCAAAACAGATGTGGGATATTAAACTCACAAGATTTCAGACGAAATCACGCAGTCAGATCATGCTGCTCGAAGATCAGCTGACAAACCTGTAGTGGGATGGTAAAGACCTCCTTTCCTTTATTAGGAAGATGAAGGATATATTCCTTTCACTACACAATTTTGGAGTAGAATATGCAGTATCGGCAGAGAAGAAGCTTACTTATTTGTTGAGAGCTTTACCAAGATCCTTCCAGACAACTAGAACACTGCTAGTAAAGGATCTTACTATGACACTCAAAAAGGCAGTTGTCGAGATTCGAGAAGAAGTCGAAGCTCGAGAGCATCTTGATGTGAAGATAAGATCAAAAAGGTGTTTTTGAACCTCACAAACAGTGAAATTTTTACTTCCTGCGAGAGTTAATCTTCGTAGAGATTTCTAGAGCTAGATCCATATCAGATACAGCTCTTGTAAAACTTGCGAGAGTTACTTCCCAGTAACTTCTGAAAAATCAAGTTTTTTTGACTGAAAATCAGTGAAAAAACCTTTTGACAACCAACCCTCGCACAAGTAACCTTCTCAAATCAGAACAGTAAATATATCTGCACCAGATCCAGCTACTGTGAAAATCTCAGGCCAATCGGAACAAGGATCAAAAAGTTATCAAGGAAGAACCACCGTAAGACGCCTAAAATCACATTATCGGCCTATCAAATTGATCTGATTCCCTAAGATCCAGTTTGCATTCCATTGTACCAGCAAGATCCAACATCCTTGGACCCTACCGCTGAATGTAAAGAAACAAAATGTTTATAATGCCAAAGCTTTGCTAGCTTTCAATCCTGAATTTTTGACAAAAGATGACACGACATGACATGACATGAAATCAGTCGTGCTCCTCAAAGGATCAAGAAAATCAGCCAAGTACCATGGGGTACAAGTATTTGATTAGATATCATGACATCAGCAGAAGTACTCTAGATCGTGGCTAATCTGCCACTCTTGTAATTCGTGATTATTCAGAGATGTTTAATCTTTCTGATCTGGAGGTTACACAACGCGACACGAAATTATTCACGAACTATATATTTTCTGTTTGATGCATAATACCGTGAGCAAGCTAGTAAGCAAGACAAGAAGTCAAGAACATGAAAAATATAGAATACATGTCCGCCTGTGAGCGAGACAATTTTGTAGAGGATTTGTAGATCCAGAAGTTCGCTAGTAAGCGAGACATTATTCGTGAGAGAACTGCATTTCTCTCACGCCAATGCACTGCATGGATCTGTCATGCAGTGCTTGAAAAATCAAAAAATCAATAGATGAGATTGTAGCTGTTATGCACATATTAATCTGTATGATTGTATGATCTCGAATGTATTTTTGTCTGCTACTATTCATGTGTCTGATTCACTTGTTCATTCAATTTTGCACATTGGTTTGATCTTGTTGAATGCTATATTAATTTGTTACGTAGATCAGCAATGTTTGTCTACACTCTGAAGGATTGTAGGAATGATATAGCCGGCAGTGACCAGTAATCATATCTGAATTCTTGACAAACTGATTTTGTTTGTAAATGCTTTCGCTTCGCTTCGCTTCGTGTTTCGCTTCGCGATCACTTGGCTATAAGCGCAAATCAATTTCAGAGCTCACTTAGATTTTGCTTCGTTTCATCTCGTTTTGTCTGGTTTCGTTTCATCTTGTCTCGTTTCATTACAGAGCTTGATTGATCGTTTCGCGAATGCTTTCCTTTTGTGATCTCTATACTTCCAGCATGAATCAATGTCAGAGATCATTTAAGTTTCGCTTCGCTTCGTTTCGTTTCATTTTTGTCTAGATTTCGTCTCATTTTGTTTTGTTGTGTTACAGAGCCTGATTGATCCAACACGAATTATTCTCGAACAAAAATAATTCGAGTTTCGAGAAAGTTTTGCAAATCGTTCGAGAGACCCTTTTATCAGTTTGTCACCATAGGTTTTAGCTGAAATTTGCATTTTCTGAGCGCATTTTTCGCATCAGTGGTATCAGAGCCTACCTTGTCAAAGTTTGGCATAGCCGAAAAGCTATCAGATCTAGGAGGCTAAGCATTCAAACAAAACAACCATCAACAAGTGAACACAAATTCAAAAGCAATGGCTTCAATCAGCAGCATACAATCCAAGATCTATACAGTTCTGAATTCATCAGGATCTAACTTCCTAGCATGGAAGGTAAAGACCTCGTTTATACTAAAGGGTGAAGGATTATTCCCCTGGATTGATGGCAACGAGGAGATGCCTACAACAACAGGCAAGGAGCTACACGAATGGAGGGAGAAAAATGACAAGACAGTAGCCTTGCTATCATCATCCATCGAGGATAGCCTCACACTTGACCTAGCTACACTCTCTAAAGCAAAGGAGATGTGGGATACACTACTCACAAGATTTCAGACGAAATCAAGCAGTCAGATAATGATGCTTGAGGATCAGCTGACAAACCTACAGTGGGATGGCAAAGACCTCACTTCTTTTGTAAGGAAGATGAAGGATCTATTCCTTTCACTACACAATTCTGGAGCAGAAAATGCAGTGTCAGTAGAGAAGCAGCTCACTTATCTGTTGAGAGCCTTACCTAGATCTTTCCAGACAACCAAAACTCTGCTTGCAAAGGATCCTACAATGACCTTCTAAAAGACAATTGTCGAGATTCGAGAGGAAGTCAAGCTCGAGAGCACTTTGATTACAAGGATGCTTCTGACCAAGCCCTCTACAGCAACAAAGAGAAGACAAAGAAACAATTAAAGCCTAAAGTCAGATCGAAAGCAAGATCATGATCATCAAGCAGAAGGGACCAGCAAAGGCAAATGGAAGAACAAAGGAAGGTCGAAACAACAAGGTGAAAAAAAGAAGACCTGCGTGAGATGCACGCGAAGGACACACAATCGATTTGTGCTAGCTCAATCCAAAAATTGAGTGTATCCACTACCACAAGAAGGGTCATGCAGCCATGGATTGCCACCTGAGCCCAAGAAATAAATCAGCACAGAGCAGACAGGAGAACAATAATAGTTTGTCCTATGTCGAGGATCCAAAGAGCTTGAAAAGGGACGAAGAAAGATCGAAAAGAAATAATTCGACCACCTACATCTGCGCAGGCGTGTGTGCAGTGTCAACACCTGACACATAGGAGGTAATCCTAGACTCATGAGCTACCTCACACTTCGTAACATCAAGACAAATCATGTCTGATTTCTGAAGTGCAGATCCATCAAGATTCATTGTTCTTGGAGATGGATCCAAACACCAAGTGAATGGTATTGGTTCATTGTGGCTCAACACGAATGGCAGAGATAAATGACTCGAAGATGTTCTGTTCGTGCCTACATTACAACAAGACTTGCTATCAGTGGCAAGAATAGCTGATGTAGGGATGCATGTGACGTTATCAGACAAAACATGCAACATTGTTGATGCTAGTACCAGTACCCTGATCACTCAAGGCAGAAGAAAAGAGAATCTGTATCACCTAAAGGTACATCTGCCTGCAGATCAAGTATGATTCGCCAGACACTCTATGGCACAGGAGACTATGCCATATGAATTCAATGACACTATACCAAACAAGCCATCATGGATTAATCACAGGGGCAGCATCTCGAATGCAACCAGTTCGACCACCTGTGATGCATGTCTGAAGGGTAAGATGTCACGCACTCCATTTGTCAAGGACTCCTATAGAATGACTAAGATTCTAGAGTTAGTCAATTTTGACATATGTGGACCTTTCAATGTGATCTCAGTAGGAGGCTCAAAATATTACATAACCTTTATTGATGATTACAATAAATTTTCCAGAGTGTATTTTATTCACAACAAATCAGAAGCATTTGACAAATTCACAGAGTATGTGAATTGGGCAGAGAGATGCACTGGCAACAAAGTCAAGCAGATCAGGACAGATCGAGGTGGATAATACATCTCGAATCGCTTCATTGACTTCTGCAATGATCGTGGTATCTTCACAGAAGGACTGCATCTTATACACCACAGTACAACGGTGTTGTAGAGAGAAAGAATAGGACTATGATGGAAGCTACCAGATGCATGATGGCCTACTCGAAAGCTCCAAGAGTACTGTGGGCTGAAGTAGTAGCTACATTCAAAATAAGACATGAAAGTTTGGTGTCCCTCACACGACACCACACGAATTATGGTGGGGTAGAAAATCTAACCTGACTCACATCAGGATATTTGGCTGTGCATATGCACATATTCCTGATAAGCTTCAAAAGATGCTTGATGAGAAAGCTGAACATGGATATCTTGTAGGATATGACAACAATTCATCATACTATAGAGTGTATATGCTAGAGACAAACACTGTCAAGACAGTCAGGGATGTCAAGTTTGATGAGAGCAGAACGATGGCCAGCGATGATCCTGTCAGCTATGAAGTTCTTGAAAGACAGTACTATGATCTGCCAACTGTGGCAGAGGGAGCAGAGGACGAATACGAAAACAAAGATTTTTGAGTCACTTCACATTCGAGTGACCAATCAGAAGACGAAAGATTCGAGAGACAGCCTTCTGCTACAATACCTGTAAACCGAGATGGTTCCGGACCTAGCAGAGCAGACAAAAAAAAAGCATTGCTGTTCCAGGAGGATTTCCTAGAAGGTCGACAAGACAACGAAGAGCGCCAGCAAGATATGTGCCAAGCAGCTCTACTTCTACATCAGAAGAGTTATGTGGATTCAGTGGCGAACCATAGACTTTCGAGGAGGAAATTGAATGTCCAAAGAAGGACAAATGGATCCAAGCCATGAATGAGGAGATGAAATCCATGAGGAAGAACCAGGTATGGACGTTGCAGCCATTACTAGATAAGTGAAAGGCTGTAAAATGCAAATGGGTATACAAGCTAAAATATGAACCAGATGGAGATGTCTCAAAGTATAAGACAAGACTTGTAGTGAAGGGATTCTCTCAGAGATATGGTATTGACTATTCTGAGACCTTCTCTCCTATCGTGAAACCTTCGTCCCTACGTTTACTATTTGCATATGCAGCTGCTTATGACCTCAGGATCCACATTATGAATGAGAAGACAGCCTTCTTGCATGGTGAGCTAGACGAAGAGGTCTACATGGATCAACCCCCAGGATATGTCTCAAATTTACTTCCTAATTATGCATGCAGAATTCATAGGAGTATCTATGGCCTGAAGCAATCAGCTCGACAATGGTACAAAAAGAAAGATCAAGCCCTGAAATCATTAGGATTCAAGCCACTAATGGCTGATTCCAATGTGTATGTAAGAATTACATATGGAAAGATCATCATTGTGGTTGTGTATGTAAACGACACTCTGATACTCTGCAAGAGTGAGAAGTTGATTGCTGAAGTAAAGAATGATATCTCGAAACATTTCGAAATTGTAGATCTGGGAGAAGCCAGGTGTTACCTTGGCTTACAGATTGACAAAGACTATGAGGGAGGTAAATTGTACCTTCATCAGTCCAGATATACCCAGAAAATCCTAGAGGATTTTGGGATGCTGAATTGCAAAGGAGAGAATACTCCAATGCTTGCAGGAACAATACTGACTAACGAAAATTGTTCGAGGACTAAAGAAGAGAGAGAATTGATGTAGCTCACACCATACAGAAAACTGATAGGATCGTTGATGTACCTTGCAGATAACACACGTCCTGACATGGCTTATGCAGTGTTCAGGATGAGCCAATTCTACACGAATCCAGGCTCGACACATTGGAAGATTGCAAAACAAATTTTGCAATATCTTCAAATAACAAAAGATTTTGGTTTATGTTATTGTCGTGATGTAGGGTTCCAGATGCTTTCCTACAGTGATGCTAGCTGGGCATCCCTCAAGGACGACTGCAAAAGTGTCTCAGGAGGATGCACCATTGCGTCACGAGCAACAATTCTCTGGGTCAGCAAGAAGCAGACCATTATGGCTCAGTCGTCTTGCGAAGCAGAGTACGTTGCAACAACAAAGATGGCCAACGAATAATTTGGCTCAAACAGTTCCTTGACGAATTGGGCAAAACGAGGAATGAAGTTCTGGTTTTGCAGATGGACAACACATCTGCAATACGTCTGACAAAAGACTCTGTGTTTCACTCAAGGACGAAACACATTGCGATCAAGTACTACTTGATAAGGGCTCTGATTGGCAAGAAGATGTTGCAGACTACTTTCATTGGAACAAAGGAGATGGTAGCTGACATTTTCACAAAGGCCCTAGACAAAGGTCTATTTGAGAAACAGAGGAGCAGTCTTGGAGTCGTCAAGCTATCATGCTTTGAGAGAGAGCTGAAGAAACAAAGTGTTTCTAATGCCAAAGTACTTGGCTGATTTTCTTGATCCTTTGAGGAGCACGACTGATTTCGTGTCGTGTCGTGTCATCTTTTGTCAAAAATTTAGGATTTAAAGCTAGAAAAGCTTTGGGGTACAAGTATTTGATCAGATATCATGACATCAGCAGAAGTACTCTAGATCGTGGCTAATCTGCCACTCTTGTAATTCATGATTAGTTAGAAATGTTTAATCTTTCTGATCTGGAAGTTACACGACGTGACACAAAATTGTTCGCAAACTATATACTTTTTGGTTGATGCATAATACTGTGAGCAAGCTAGTAAGCAAAACAAGAAGTCAGAAGACGAAAACAAAATACATGTCTGCCTGTGAGCGAGACAATTTTGTAGAGGATTTGTAGATCCATAAGTCCGCTAGTAAGCGAGACATTATTCGTGAGAGAACTGCATTTCTCTCACGCCAATGCACTGCGTGGATCTGTCATGCAGTGCTTGAAAAATCAGAAATCAATAGATAATATTGTAGTTGTTATGCACATATTAATCTGTATGATTATATGATCTCGAATGTATTTTTGTCTGCTACTATTCGTGTGTCTGATTCACTTGTTCATTCAATTCCGCACATTGGTTTGATCTTGTTGAATGCTATATTAATCTGTTAACGTAGATCAGCAGTGTCTGTCTACACTCTGAAGAATTGTAGGAATGATATAGCCGGCAGTCACCAGCAATCATATCCGAATTCCTGATGAACTGATTTTGTTCGCGAACATGTTCTCAATTTGTGACATATCATTGTGGAGAGTAAGACTGGTGAAAGTACGTAACCAATTTTTAGTTATTTTGGGCACCAAGTTTGAGGGTTGTTCCAATAGGTGTTGTATCATTCATTATAAGACATATTTTCAAAAAGATATTTTCAAAGTTGACAATAGTGTTGCATCATAGTAAGTCGACACTCCCAATGTATTAACACACTTGCATACATGGCTAATCCTTAGATATTCTTTATTGGTTATAGTACTCACTACCTATGAGAAATGGACCTATAGAAACCTTAAAAAATATCCGCATGGCATCAAGAGAATTTGAGTATTTATATTCAGTATCCTTGGTTTCTCTTTTGATACAAGGAAGTTATTCATACCTAGAAAATAGTTCACATAACTGAGATGGATGCTATCAATCTTTCCTAAACTAGAAATTCATAAATACAGAAAAAAGAGAAATAGCATTAAGGGTTCTCGATCTTGTAATTTTGAGACATCCATGTGGGGTCTAGTCCCATGGATCTCAAAATTCCAACAAAATCCCCTAATATAAACAATGGCACTAGGTGTCACTTGGGATCTTCAGCCTCCCCATTGTCATCTAAATCCAATCAGTATCGGAACCTCCCCCTGGAATTGTGTCCATACCACATGTTTTTCGTCCAAGAAGTAACTTCATGATCACACCATTCAGAGATTAAATAGCTTCTTTGGATAATCCTATACTGCATATAGAAAGTTGTCCTTACATCATAGAGAAGTCATCTCTAGATTTACTGTAGCCACTATTATGGAACTTAGAATCCATCAATGCATACAAAAAACAATGAGATCACATGATTGGAGGAACCCTATAGGGATTCCCAATGTCACATTAAACTTTCAATTTAGTGGTAACAAGATACGATATCTTTGACCAACTAGAGCCTTCGGTGTGAGGTGCTTTGCTCTACAAGCTCCTCAAGAAACTAATTAGCCGGTGAAATAATGATCTCCTCCCACCATCCATAGGCAAACCTTTAAGCATAGCTACATGTATTCCAATCTAGTGACACGTGGCACCCATGCGTGGGTGATCAGTCCACCTGGCATGCCATGTTAGTCTTGACCCATGAAAATGTAGCCAACTTAATCTTTAGCCTTTAGCCACCCCCATGCCCTAGCCTTGCCTAGGCAGTCTTTGGACTTGACCCTAGTCATTGCCCAACTAGCTGTAGGTTGATTTGGTCAATGTATGATGGGCCTAATCACTGGGTCACCCACAGTGACACACCAAAGAACGTGAGTGCCTAGAATTGGGGTGTGGGTTGTGGCATGACACTGACGGTCACTTGACCCACTTGGTCACGGGCCCTTTTGAGGTACGTTAGGGCCACAATTGGGCCTAGCATTCTCACTCCCTTTAGAAAAGTCATCGTTCCTTGATGAAAAACTCAAGGTATGCTTGATGTAGCCTATAATGACTTGCCAAAGTAGCGTTTGACAAGGGATGCCCTTTCCACCTAGCTAGATTGTAATGACCACTAGGGAAAAAATCCCTAAGATGAGGATAAGAGGACACAACAGGAGACATACAGGAGCAAATCCATAGAAACCGCATGTTGAAGCACGGATTTCCAGCTAACATATTCGGCTGGTAATCAGACGTGTATGAACCATTGCATTCAAGTGTTTCAATGATAGTTCGCTCACCATTAGATTGAATCTCTATCATGTGCATTGATCACAGCCGTTCGTTTAGAACCAAGTTTTTCACAAAAAGACTTAGAAGCTGTTTTTTAAACAAAACATTTTTATTTGAGGCCATGTTTCTAAGTTAAGTATAATAAGGCATTTTTTTGTTGGTAAAGTATCATAAGGAAAAAGTCTTTTTTTTGTGACGTTTCGTTTTGTTGTGTTACAGAGCCTGATTGATCCAACAAGAATTATTCTCAAACAAAAATAATTCGAGTTTCAAGAAAGTTTCGCGAATCGTTCGAGAGACCCTTTTGTCAGTTTGTCACCAGAGGTTTTAGCTGAAATTTGTATTTTCTGAGCGCATTTTTTGCATCAAAATGAATCTGAGATCCGGATGATCAATCGCGAGAAGAGCAGTAAATCAAGCACCAAACTTTCCCAGAGTAGCAGTTGCGCAAATCGAGACATAGCCAGAACTAGCACCATTGGATCCAATGGGCCAACCTGTACCTGTCGCACACCATTGCAAGCTCCGAAAGGCACCACAAATGGAAATACCTAAATATGATGGGTCAACAGATCCTATCAGATTCCTCCATATCTACGAGCAAGCATGCAAAATTTACAGCGAGCGGACACCAACAGAGAAATTGATATTGTTTTTGATGTCTCTAATGGCGGTTGCACAAGATTGGTACTTCAACCTATCGAAAGAAGAGAAAACCTCTTGGGAAGTAGTTAAAGCGGCTCTCATCACGATCTTTAAAACAAGAAAGTTCCTAGAAGACTCGTTTCTCCTATTGAGCAAAGTGAAAATGGAAAAAAGAGAAAGGGTCCGGGACTATATAGAACGGGTCAAAGATCTAAGCTCCGAGTGCAATGAGGCCCTAACTCCCGATCATGCAGTTATTATGTGGTTCCTCGCGGAGTTGCCACGTAGTATCAAAAGAGAGCTTAAACGATGGGAGCAGTACACTACATTGTAAGCAATGGAAGATGCCATCAGGGAAGAGGATGAGGGTTCAGACGATGAATCTTATCCAACCACCCACACTCCAACTCCTTCGCTAGCATCATCATCATCCAACGCAACCAACCTGTCCACCAAGCTACTGATGGAACAAATGACAAAGCTACACAAGTAGTAGATGGAACAACTGACGGCTCAGTTGATCAGTAACTGAAGGACTTGTAGGGAGCTGTAGCACCAAATTCAAATCCATTGGAGCAAAACCAGCTGCAGTATCCCCGTTGAGAAAATGTATGGTGCTCAGTTTGCACTCAGAACCATACAGCCAACGAGTGTCCGGTCTTAAAGCAAAATCTGAGACTGACACAAAGATTTTGTGTGCAACTCATCATCGCACGAGACAACGTTTTGTCCATTGAACCCTCCAATCATACAGCAGAAGAGGAGTCCCTATCAGACTTCTTATCCTTATCATCAAGGGGCACCTAATGCGGCACCAAGGTATGGCACGCCAAACAATCAACAACCCATGGCCTTACCTGTACCACCAAGGCCAGCTAACAACCAAGTGGCTCATGTGAATTCAGCAGCAACGGAACAAGAATTACCAGCACCACCTCAACCTGAGCAGCAACAATGGTAATGACGGACGAGATGTTTGTGGATCTAGCCATTAACGAGTATTATGCGACCTATGCAGCTCAACCTCAACGTCAAGGTGGTAGAAATTATGGCTGCTACGGATGCGACGAAGGCCACCGAATTGCAAAGTGTCCTTACAAGGGACAATACACATCCTTCTGTCGAGAATGCAGTTATGGACATGGCTACAAAAATTTTTCATTAAGACCTGGAACGAGTGCACCACTGAACCTAATCACAGTACAACCTACAGTAGTTCCAAGAGGGATGCCACCAGAAAAACAACACTTCCAAGCCCCAGTGCTAGCAGTCACGTGAGCACAAAAGTGGAAGGAAGTGGCACCCTCACCACCCCCATCAGTATCAGAAGATCAACCCTCAGCTGTAGGACTGTATCCTAATGTGAGATAAGAAGGAAGGCAATATCAGAAGATACACCACTAGGGACAGAAGGTGCAAGAGGAGGAAAAAGCTCAAGCAAGAGACTGCAGAACCTCCTGTTGCTAAAGAATCAGTACCAAAAGTGGGCTCACCATTGTGAACTGATCAGAATGACTGGTTGCATCATCATGAATGCATCATCATGAACCACCTTTCCACATGGTAGAGCCCAAGGAACCACACACTGAAATGCTCACCAGTTTGCTAGCAAGCCATGTTAGTTTATCCCTCGAAGAATTACTACGGATTGCGCCACAAGCCAAGAGCCTCCTGGTTGAATGGGCCAAAGCTGAAGTGGAATCAACGATACCAGAGCCCATATACTGTGTGGGTTATGAAGAAACGGACAACGTCCTCCACATTGGGACAACGTGGGAAAGCGAAGAACATAATATCACCCTGCCGATCAACCATAAGAGATTTGAGGACGAGGCTGCAGTGGTAGATGGAGGATCAGGTGTAAATTTGATCTCCGCTACTTTGTATTAGAAATGGGATTTGCAAGGATTGAAGCTAGCGAGATTTGCCATCAAACTAGTAGATCAATCCTATGTTAAGCCAAAAGGTGTAGTTGACGACATCCCTGAGATGTAAAAGTAGTGGGAATGCAGTTTGTGAACTTTTGTGGTGATGGATATACCAAAATACCCTTTTGCTTACCGTGTCTTACTAGGAAGACCATATGAGCAGGTCCTGCAACATATGGACCCAGATCGTTATGGAATGAAGAAGGTACCAACTCAGCCACCACATAAATCCTCAATGGTGAAAGTTTCCAAGATAGATCCACCCAAGACACCTGCAAACAGAAAGAACCAGCTGCGACAACGCTACAACCATGTGATCCGATGGAGCGATCTACCGGAAGAGGCAATAACTATGGTGGATGCTGATATACGCGACCATGAGGCAAATATCACACCAGTTCTGAAGAAAGACAACAAGGATGAATCCAACTATGTGACAAGAAAAGACAAAAAGAAGGTGTTGGATTCCTTGAAGTCAATCAGAATGGGCTAAGATGTAGCGCCATCTTCCTCACAAATGACGGATAATCCAAAAATTACGAGTCGGGCTAAGATCAATATGCTGAAGGAGGAATCTCGCTGAATGCCAGTTCACGAGATGCCTGAGACCTTCAAGAACTATATCTTAGACAACGTAGTAATTATGATGCCGCAAGCCCAAAGAGAACTTGATCAAAGTCAGGAACCAGCGGATCAAGTCTTCTAAGGATCTGCGCGAACCCAACCAATGAATCTTGTTGAGCCAGGTGAAGAAGAAAGGATCGTGCATGTGGGAGAAAAATTAACACCCACTCAATTCAAAAGACGACATTCGCTATTGGTGGAATACAAGGATTGTTTCACTTGGAATTATAGTGATCTGAAGGGTATTCCTCCAACCGTAGTCTAGCATACTATACCCTTGGTGGATGGAGCAGTGCCCAAGGCGAGCTGTTACTATCGCTGCAACTCGAATTATACAGACCTGATCAAGCAAGAATTGCAGAAATTGCTAAACGCTGATTTCATCTATGAAATCGAGCACACTGAGTGGGTATCACCAATAGTCATAGTACCCAAGAAGAACGGCAAGATGCGGATATGTGTGAATCTGAAAGTGTTAAATGCAGTCACCAAGAAAGACCATTTTTCCTTACCATTACGGAAAGTGTCCTGGATAGAGTAGCTGGAGTAGAAGCCTACAGTTTTCTGGATAGCTTTAGCGGTTACAATCAGGTGATAATAGTGCTACAAGATCAGCATAAGACAACATTCGCCACGGAATGGGAGACCTATGCCTATAAGGTGATGCCGTTTGGACCTTGCAATGTCCCAAGTACTTTTCAACGAGTTATGCAGGCAGCATTCAAAGAGTATTTCCAAAATTTTTTGGAGATTTTCTTGGACAATCTGTGCTTGCATGGACCTAAGTCAGAGCACTTATTCAACCTGGAGAAGGTGCTGAAGAAATGCCGCGAGTATCAGATATCCCTGAACCCAGAAAAGTGTCAATTTTGAGTGACACATGGCCTAATCCTTGGCCACATCGTATCCAGACACGGGATCGCCATGGACCTGTCGAAGATAAAGATCATTGTCGATCTACCACCACCAGGAACGATCCTCGGAGTCTACATTTTCATGGGTCACGCTAACTACTACAGGATCTTCATTCTAGACTTTGCGGAGTTAGTGACCAATCTAAAAACTCACAACGGAACCACATTGGACTGAGGAAGCCCTACAGACTTTCCAGAAGCTTAAAGATGCATTGGTCTCAGCGCCAATATTATGCCTACCCAATTGGTCCATAGAGTTTCATGTGCATATAGATGCATCGAAGTATGCAGTGGGAGTTGTCTTAACCCAGCCAGGAGAACACAAAAAGCATTTTCCAATCCGATTTGCAAGCCGTCAGCTCAGTGATTCAGAGATAAATTATTCAACAACAGAGCGGGAGGAACTGGCAATGATTTACGCGGTTAAGAAGTTTCGACATTATTTGATGGCCACACATTTTGCTTTTTATATGGACCATCAACCCTTGCTATATCTTGTTAATAAAACTTGCAACACATGGAGAATCACTCGTTGGTTACTCTTGTTGGTGGAGTTTGACTTTCGGATAGTGGTTCGCAAGGAAAATCAGAACAGGTTGCTGATTCTAGGTGTGACCTTGCTGTTGTGACTGCTTCTGATTGCCATCTCCTTGCTTGGAAGCTTTCTTCTTTTGATTCTTCTTCGGATTCTTCTTTGAAAAGAGGGCTTGTGAGTAGTTCATGGAGGACGAGGATGCTCCATTTATTCGCGTCTCCTCTTGAAACAACATAATGATGACTCTAGACAGGGTTAGATTCGAGTGAGGGGAAATCATCATTATCCAATTTTCATAAGAGGGTGGCATGCTAGAAAGTAAGGTCATGACAACGTCAGAATCTTCGATCGTTGAGAACCTATGGAGACCATTTGCTCTAGCAGAGTTTTAAACTGATTTATGTGATTCCGAACAGAATCACCTTCTAACATTCTAAGTGAAAAGAACATTTTTCTCAGATGCAGCTTTGAAGTGACATCTCTCACTTCATAAAGTGTGTTCAATATATTCCAAGCTTCTCTCGAAGATTGGGCTTGTCTGATGTGGCCAATCTGTGTGTCAGAGATGTTAAGGGTGATGAAGGCGAATGTCTTGTCATCCCTGAGCTTCCACTTGGAAATGGCCTGCATTTGTCGATTCGAGTCGAAAGGAGCAATGTTCGATTTGATAGTTGTTCAAATCGAGCATCTGTTGATAGTCGGTAGACTCGATTCTCCTTCGATATCTTGACTACCTTTGACTGAGACATAGGTACTTGTCTCCGATTCTCTTATATTTATGTAGACTGTGTGACAATGGGAGTAAATATGCAACAACATGAATGATTAACAATGGGATTTAGGAAGAAAAGGAATAAATCTAATACCCCTCTATAATCTGGATCTATGCATACTTTGATCTTCATACTAAGCGATGCACAAATCTGTTGTGTGCATCAACGCTCAGTGCCTTGGAGAATACAGATGTTGTCATGTTGTGTTCGACAATACTCTAAGATTATCTCTTTGTTGAGAATATTACTCGTGACATAGTGATATTTAATTTCAATGTGCTTATAGTTAGAATGAAATCTAGGGTTTGTCGATAAGGCAACAACACTCTGATTATCACATAATACGATTGTCGAAGCATACTGATTTAGAAAAATGTCTGATAACAAATTTCTCAACCATATTGCTTCTTTAGTAGCTTATGAAACAACAATATACTCTGACTCTATAGAAGAAAGAGTGATAGAGGATTGCTTATGACTGTTCCAAGAGATGGACCACTGTTGAGAAAGAATATAAATCCAAATGTGGATTTATGTGTATCTACATTTTCCGCCTAGCTTGCATTGTGTATCAGTTGAGTATCATGAGAGATCCTATAATCGATTGGTAGGAAAAATCTCTCATTTGCTCCTTTTTCTACTTTGTTTAGGGATATTGGTCCTTCAACAATCACAGGCCTGGGTCCATTGGTGAGTGAGCTATTTTTCAATTTATCAAATTGTATCTAATAAGTGTGTTATGAAGACACCTCGGCTGAGTCATATATATCAACCTTCTCGCTCTGTCTCTGTGGATTTGAATTCCTAGGCACTAGTGAGCGTCTCGATCTGTCATGTCAAATTTTGAGAACAACATCTACTCAACATCTTTTATCAAATTGACACTATCATTGAAAAGCATGTGTCGTCAACATATAAGGTGACAATGATAAAAGTGTGATGCACTGACTTGAAGTACACATTCGAATCGGCGGTGCTTGTAACCGTGTTGGATGAGGAATGTGTTGATCCTCTGAAACCAAGCTCTGGCTGATTGTTTCAAGCCATAAACTGCCTTATGGAGTTTACATACATGATTATCCTTACTGTTGAGAACGTATCCCTCGGGCTACATTATGTAGATGCCTTCTTCGATTACTCCATTCAGGTAAGTTGTCTGTACATCGAGTTGATGTACCTTAAGGTTGGATGTAATGGCATGTGATAGGAGTGTTTTGATCGAGGAAGTCTCATTGTCGTTGATGTTTGAGATTTGAAAAAATCCTCACGCTACTAGTCGAGCTTTCTTGCGATCGATACTCCCGTCAGCTTTGTATTTGATCTTAAAGACCCATTTGCAATCAAATAGATTGTTGTTGGCAGGCAATTCAACAATTTAGTCAGTTCATTAATTAGATAGCAGATAGACTCATCAATATACCTGATAGGTTGTGTGTGCCCTCTGGTTGACTGGCATAGGCTGATTATCTTGTCGTTGGTTTTTTTGCTTATGAGTAGCAACGTCTTCTTCAGATTCGTTGTCAAAAAGTTGTTCGGCTATCGACACATTCGAACCTGAGACCCGAATTGTTGTGTCGATGGCAGGAGAGGTCGATAGTTTGTCGTCTAGAACTTTGCTCGTCTTTCAAGTCGATAAATTGATCCTCGATAAAGATGGCATACCTGCTAAAGGATATCTTCGAAGTATCGGGATCATACAGCTTGTAGGTTTTTTTCGAAAGAGCATAACTAATGGATTTGTGACTCTAGTTGCTCTCACTACGTAATCTTCAAATAGTGGATGTAAGTAATGATTATGATTCATCCTCAATATCATTTGAGATGTTAATAAGATGGTTTGGACTCTCTGTTTTGGACTCTATCCAAGTTCCATCATTACTAAAATTAAGAGGCTCATTCTCATGAAACCTAGCATTTCTACTTACAAGAAGAGCTTTGCTCTTAGCATCATACACTTTACTCTTCTCGTTATACCCAAGAAAAAAATTTATCTAGAAGCATCATCTTCCTTCTTCCAAAAGTATATGTGTCAAACAATTACAACCATACACTCTAGGATGGCTTAACGTCTCTTTAAATAAAACTTCAAATGGTGTTTTATTTCCGAGAGGCTCACTTGGCAACCTATCCCACAAATATGTAATTGTTTGGAAGAAAGTGACTTTTCTAATGATATATCTTTAGCACAGTTAGACAAAGTTCTATTTGTTGAGGTGTTCTAGAACAAGAACTTTGTATTTCCACGTCATAAGATTGTAAAAATGCACTTGAAATATATTCACCACCTTTATTGGACCTCATGAAAAAAGTGTAAAAATGCACTTGAAATATATTCACCACCTTTATTGGACCTTAGTGTCTTGTTAAGTATGTTTTAACCAAAGACTGTAATATATGTTTTAAGCCTTGCCCCTTGAGGTCTCTCTCTCTCTCTCTCAAGTGGTTTTATGAACATCTATTCCTGGAATGTCGGTGGCCTTAATGACCATGTGAGGCGTGCTTGCTTCGCACAGGTCGTTGCTTCCTATCTCTCCGCAATGTGTTGGTTGCCTTGCAAGAGACAAAGCTACACGAATTCAACCAGCATTGTCTCATCAAGAAATTTGTTGTCTCTTATCATTATGTTGTATTTCCAGCGCAAGGCACTAGTGGGGGGAGTTCTAACCCTTGTCTCGCATGATTGGTAGGTGCTCTTTAGTTCAGCTGATCCAACTGGCAGGTGGGGTTCTCCGTCTACGTAAGCATGATTTTACCTCTATGTTCTTAACATCTATGCTCTCTCCTCTGCTTTACTCCGTATTGACTTTTGGTACCTTCCTTCCATCTCGGATGACCACCTCATAGTGCTTGGGGGACTTTAACATGTTCCTTGATCCTTCTGATGGCCCTCACTCTCTTTCTTCCTCTGAATTTACTATTTGGTCTTTCTTTCATTCTTCCCATTCCCTTCACAATTTTCCTCATCACACTTGGACCAACTGTCAATCGGGGCCATCCTTTCGCTCTGCCAGACTTGACCTTTTCTATGTTTCGAGTTTTGGTTCTTGGCTAAGGCCTTTCCTCCGAACCCCACAATTTCAATGTGCTTTCCGACCATCGCCCTATTCTTCTCAAATGTCATTTCCATAGTCTTGCCTCTGCTCTCTTCTTCTCTCGTTATGTGATGAACTCCACTCTCCTCACTTCGGACTATGTGCTTCCTATGTTGCGGCGTCTGGTCAATTCCTCCTCTTCCCTTCAGGCCAAAATTCGTGATAGGGTTGCCCTGCTTCGACAATTTGGCTGTTCTAAATGTCATTCTCTTGATCGTGCCAAGTTCTTGGCCTCCTCTCTCCTCGTCAGTATTGCAGCATCACGTGTTTCCGCTTTAGACTCGATCCTTTTTGCTCCTCTTGGGCTCCACTGTCAATTGATCCTTTGTAGAATTGACGCGTATGTGGCGGTTGGCCTTATGCTCCATTCTAAGCTTAATTGGCTTAAGCTCCTTTGCCATTTTCTTTGGATTGGCAAATGCCCCCTTCTTTCTTGGTCGATCTGTACTGCTTCGTCGCTTGATGGTGGTCTGGGCATCCCTAATCCTACTGTTAAAAATAACTCTCTTGTCCTTCGTCGTCTATCTTCCTTGGTCACACCCTCTCAGCATTGGCATTTCCATCTCCTTCACTATATGGCCTCTTATGCGGTTGCCCCCTCCCTTTTGCTACCTTCTCCTTCCTTCTCTGCGCTATTGTTCTTTGGTGGTTCCTTTAGGTTGAAAGGATACTTTATCCTGAAAAATTTGGCCTCCTCTTTCTTGGAATTTCATCGTCTCCACTCCTGGACCAACTCCTTGCTTCTTCCTTCAAATGACTCTATCTGGACCTCCTCTCTCTTTCCTCAAAATTATCTCTCTCTTTTTTCCCTTCACCCTCGTCTTTCTCTTTCATTGGCCGCAAGGGGCTGCTTACACTCAGCTAAATCATCAGTGTGCCCTTCTGTCAGCTCCTCAATTTGCATGCTCTTTCCTCCAGTGAGCATTCGCTCTTTATTCTTGCCTCCTTCTCAGCCTCGGCCCTTGGATTTGCCCTTCTTCTATTTTGAATGGGTGGGGGCACTCTCTTGACCAATCCCTCCTCGGCTACCGGGCTTCTCACCTTCGTCGACATCCTTCTCTTTTTTTTGACTTCCTTAATAGGGTCGTTCTGATTCCCCTGCCCTGTGGCATATAAGACTCAAGATTGTCTACTCTCTCCCTATCAATAAGCTCGGTATCTAGCCTACTGCATCCTCACCAATTCTCTTCCCCTTCTAAATGGCCCTTTCTTTCAAACCACCTTTGCCCACTTTGCCAGTTGGAAGAGGAGTCTGTTGAGCACATTTTTTTCAATTGTCGCAGAGACCTGTGGTTGGAATTCCATCGTCTGGGTCACGTCCCATTTACGATTGACACTCTCCTGTTGGGAGATCCACCTATTTGGCAACATTCTTTACTTCACTCTTGGCACTTGTGCAAGTTGGCAGCTTTATGGCTCATATGGTTGGCACGCAATCGCCAGGTTCTCCATGATTCTTCATCACCTCTTTCGACGACGACTGTTTGCAACTTGCTATATATTTTTTCAATGTTGTCTCCCTGGGTGGTGTGCTATGAGTCCTATAGTTTTTTGTATAGTGCACCCTCTTTGGGGTTGCTTACTGTTTTGGCCTTTGACTGCCGTTTAACTCTACATGCATATTTGTGAATATATAAAAGTATCGTTAAGCTTTGCAAAAAAATACTGGACTTTGTACTTTGGAAGATATACCAATGTATATCAACTAAAATCATCAATAGGTAACAAACCTATTAGATCCACCAATGCTTGTAGATTTTACAAAGTGGAATGCACATGCACTTTGTGAATTCCTTGAGGTAATTCACTTACATACATACTTCTTACAAATATTTTCATGTCTAACCTTTGAAGTGTAACTAGAGACACAACTCCTCCAATATTCATTGACTCTCCATATGAAGAAATAGATGTTACATGCTTATAAAGCCTGCATTGCTTCATGTCGTCGTTACAATGCAAAGAATATTTCTTAGTCAAACAAGATTCAATGTTGAACTCCATATCATACCTATTTTCTATCATTCGTCCTACACTCATGAGCTCTTTGTAAGCATGGGAACATAGAGCACATTGTCTATCCTTGCTTTTTTACTAGTACCGGAGGAAAGATATACCGAACCTACTTCAATAGCATGTCTACTATCATTTGTTGTGTAGATCAATCGATGAATTGGCTGACCCTTCCTCCCGCCATTGGAGCCAAAATACGAAGAGTCACAACCCTTTTAGATCAAATAAGAAAAATACTCTTGATGACTACTCATATGACTACCAGCACCACTGTATGTCCACCATAGATCTAAATTATCAATGCAAGGTACTAGATTTGATGAAGTGATAGATCCTTCATAAGACGAAAGTATCTTCTTTATCGCTATCATGTTGGAGAAATTTTATATTCTTACCACCACTATTGGAAAAATTGTTTGTTTACCTTTTTTTTCTTAAAACACTTGGATGCATAGCGGCCAGACTTGCCACAAAAAAAAGCATTGCACTTTTGCAGTGACTGCAATATATGAAGTCTTTGTTTATAAGATCATTATGATGACATCCCTTTGTGAGCATGGTTGTGCATGCTTGTGTCATATTCCAATGTTTTACATGTGTTTCTGCATCATAATTACAAAAATTGACCTATTTTTCCCATGTCTTACATCATGTGTTCATGAACGAGTACCTTATCAGAGTATCGATTTGCCATGTCTTGTGCACCGAGCAGGCCACAAACACACAAACATAGTTAAGGTTGTTGATTTTGGTGCTCCATACAGCGACTAATAGCGTGTAAAGCTGATAATATTATCACCATGAAGCATTAGATGCAAGTAGCAGTAACCTTTAATGCAAATGTTAAGGAAACTAGTTCCTCTAGAAATTTTCTGCATGAACCCAAGCGTTAATCTATACTTCTAAGTCAAAATAGTGCATATGTTGCAATACAGGGTTCACTAGCATCCATTTTTTGTTACAACCCACTCCGGAAGACACACTCTGCAGATCTTCAAAACTAATTTGGAGGAGTACAATACCAATATATCCATGCACGCAAATGAACTCACACCAACAAGCCAGAATCTCGATCTCAAAGGTGTACAAACTATGGGCCAACACATTCATAAACTCGCACCTGAAAGAGCATATTTCACTCTTCAGGAAAAATTCATACACTTTCATTGTTGCCACGAGGCTGGTGGAAGACACCACGACCTAAGTCAGTTTCTAGTGCTTTGAGATACTACTGAGACCTTCGAATGCTGTATGTTGTGACTAAACAAGGTTCTGCATGGATGGCTTGAACAATATATTTTGCAGTTGCAATGAGCTTTCAAATTGGGCAGATAAGATAACTGACAATCATTTAAACAATTTAACAGTAACAATCACACTGCTTTCTGCGGTGTTGAACATGGCCATAAATCCCCCCACTCTACAACATTTGCAAGATCACTAAGGCTGGATCTTTCATATTTTGACATCTGTAAGTCACATATTTGACCTTCTGTTCCATCTTGGTTGCTTGCACAACAGATTTCTAGATTTATCATATTGTCATGTTTCTCAGGTGGTCTTACAATTCTAGCCCATCCACCGCCAAGGTCTGGTGAATACTCCTCAGCCAGGATCTCTGCAAACACAGCAGACCCAATCAAGATGGCCATAATAGAATTTATTTAATGCAATGTTTCAATCAAAATGCAGCAGCAACAGCACCTGGAATACTCCAAACCATTACCCCTTGTATGGGAAAGGACTTACCACATGTTTTTGTATTGCTGTCGACAACTGCATGCTTAAGCTTAGCATCTGATAAAATCTCACTTAGTTCATCAAGCGGCCAATGTATTCTGCATTCCTACCAAATGTTAGTCCTTTCCTGATAATGAACCATCACCCAAAACATGAATCTACTTATTCTTGAGCAACTCATGCATGAAACAATACCCTCAACACAATTATGTGACTGAGACCTATTTCCTCAAAAAGGTCCAGCCATCAGCCCAAACTCATAGCTAGAGCCTTTTGTAGCTCTCCAATTGTTTTATACGATATTAATCACATTATCAGCATAAAACGTGCAAATGTACGTCCTGACTGTTAAAATGTTATTTGCAAAATATACAGTTATGTTGGAGATTTTACTAGTAAATGGCGCGCCACTGGCCTGTTGTGCTGTGCTTATACTCATCAAGTGGGTGCTAGGTCTTAACATAAACCTGCTGAAGATATCCCAAACTGCAAGAAGCCCCATGGATCACACACGGGACACCAGGGCAAGACAGATTAGTTATCTGTCTCTGTCATGCCTGTTTCAGGGTACTGCCAAGAGGCACGAGCTGATAGCTGGTTTGCATGTGCCACATGTTTGCATTAAGAGGATCTATGTCGAAGATACCTCAACAACTATGGAACCCGTATCAAGAATAATAGCAGTAACTAAATCCACTAGAAAAAGCGAATAATCGAAGCACTGGAACGAGGAATAGCAGCTGAACAATGCTCGACAAGCTCAGCAAATATAGTAGAACAGGAATGAGCAAAGTCCTCAGAATTGGCGTCAAAGCACTCAAGAGCTACACCAAGCGTCGTATCCATTAACCTGTATCTCCTAATCAACTAGTACATGTGGGTCATCCAGGGAATCATCTAGTATTGGAGCCATAGCTATAATAAGATCGTGTACAAAGGCATCATAATCAAAAGGGTAATCATCTTGGCTAATGTCTGCCACCAACATGTAGCTCAGCATCCAAATTTGGACACAGCCATTGCAATCATATCAGCCAATTTTTCACTGAACCGTGTTTCATTCAATGAAAATCCGTTTCAAAATTTCCATTTCAAACGAACTATTCGAAACGGATTCTATAAATTTTATAATAATAAAAAAACCTAGTTCTTTTTTGCGGCTTTTAAATAATTCTTCCACTGTTTAGTATTGCTCTTTCTTTTTGTGTGGGAGAGTGTGTGAGGATAGGGAAAGAGATAAATAGCAAATTAAAATCTAGTATGTGATCAAAACTTGAAAGTTGACGGATAGAGAGTGTGAGGGAGAGAGAACTTAAAAATTAGTGGTGTTAGATTTGAGACTAGTGTTAGAACTTAAATTACTATATTATTGCCATAATAGAACGTATAAATAGAATCCCCAAAAAAAAAACAAAACTTTAAAACCATTTCGCCAATGCTTTCCCGTTTCAAACCATCAATGTATGTACTAGGTAGTATGTATCATGATAATACGTCATAGGTGGGACTCATGAGTTCCAACTCTTGAGTCAAGATTCAAGATAGATCGTTAATTAATTACTTAGAAGCCTATTCCGAGCAAAATGGGTCGGAACGTTCCGTTCCACCCGTTCCGTACGTTCTGGAACGTACTGGCTCGGAACGAGTTAGTGTAAGTTAAAAACAAAAATGATAAATGACCCTGCTGGCCCACGCATTCTGCATTTCACAGATGATACAACCCTGCTGGCCCGCGAGCTTAATTAACGGCTGATCGTTAACGGGCAACTAAGGAGTGTTCATAATTAACGGGCAACTAATCGTTTTGCAGTTGACAGCAAGCTTGTGAGTGTGTGTTCATAATTAACGGGCAACTACTTTCACAACAGTTGCTCGTTTTGTCGCTGTATTGCTGCGGATGGATACATTTCTCAAAGCTGGGTCCGAACCGTTACATGCTCTTGCAGTCTCATCTGTATGCAAGGACATGTTCATATTTTAGGAAGTTTATAGATAAAAACATCATACAGGATAACATCTTTCAGGCACATTCATAACTCAGCAGAGCACAAGTAAAATGCTGAATGACCAATTTTTTTCCTTTTCCTAAGCATGTACTAACAAGAACACGGACAGAAATTTAGCTCCGAAACATATTTGCGTTAGGTGCTAGTTATGAACGTAGCCACGGCTGATCTAGATTTAGTTTATGAAAGCATCACATAAGCAAGACTTAACCCTAGAAAGCAGGAGAGAGAAAGCTCAAAGAGACTAAAGAAGGAGATCATATCATAAGCCAAGTAACAAATGACACAGAATCCCTACTTATAGCCAAGAGGAAGCCCTAAAAGGAAGCTTCCAGTGGCTAGGGCCAAACTGAGAGGGAAAATAGTGCGCCCTCCAAGAAGGCCCCCACTCTCAGTAATATGACCAAATAACCAATATAGTGAATCATAGGGCCCAAGGCCAATAATATGGTCTAAATGTCAATAATAGGGCCCAAGGCCAACCATATAGTCTAAATGTCAAATAATGAATAAAAAAGGGCCCAAAGCCTGCTTATGCATAAAGTAAAATAAATGTAAATGGACATGGCGAATGTAATGAGCCGAGTCCATAACTCTCCCCGACACAAAAATAAGACCCAACTGCCATAAAGGAGTGGATCAAGTAACAGCAAGCCCTGGAGGATCAACTGGAACAACATCTGGTGTAGTAACAACTGGAGCAACAACTGATGTAGAGGAATCAACAAGTGCGGCAAGAGCACGAGCCTGATCCGCAAGTGACGGTGTATGATAAAAGACATCAATAGGCTCCCATGTGGCCTCCTCAACAAGACGACCATCCCACTGGACTAGGAACTGAATCTGCCGGCGGCATCGACTATGATGCAAACGCACCTGAAGGATAGTAGTAGGTAATAAAGGAAAGAGATCCGGTGCAGTAGGAAACTCAGCATCACGAGGAGCATCATCCTCAATAGCAGCACGTAATAAACTGACATGGAATATATCACAGGCACGTGTGGAAGCAGGAAGCTGAAGACGATATGTAACTGGACTAAGAACCTCCAATATACAATAAGGCCCATAATAACGTGGTGCAAGCTTCTCAGTAGAAGCATGGCCCTGAATAAAATGATGACGTGCAAACCGTAGGCGTAGATATACCATATCACCAACATGAAACTCAACATGACGTCGATGACGATCAACTGAAGCCTGATAACGCTGCTGGACCTGCTGCAAATGGGAACTGGCCTGGAGAATAAGCTCGCGAGCACCTGATAGAAATGAAGACAGTGTCACAGGTGTATCCTTGGGAGGAAGAGGAATACCAGGTAAAAGAGGTGCATAACCATGAGATAATAAAAATGGTGCAACGCCGGTGCTGGTACTAACAGAGCTGTTATAGCTAGACTCTGCCAAACATAAGTGCTGATCCCAATCCTTCCCTGAAGGAGTAACAAAATGGCGCAAATAATCCTCAAGGATCTTGTTAAGGACCTCAGACTACCCATCAGAAGTAGAATGATAAGCAGACCCCATAAAAAGCTGTACATCCAATATACGCATAAGCTCTGTCCAGAACAATGATGTAAACTTACTATCCCGATCAAAAAGGATAGTACGAGGAAACCCATGTAGGCGAAATATCTCTGAAAGGAACAAGCGTGCACACTGCTCTGCTGTGATAGTACTGCGGACGGGTATGAAATGTGCCTGTTTCGAGAACCTGTCAACTACCACCATACATGAATCGTGACCACGACGGGTGCGGGGAAGGCCAATGATGAAGTCCATAGAAATATCAGTCCACTGGCGGTGAGGAATAGGCCAACTCTGAAGCAAACTAGCGGACTAGCACGGGAGTACTTATTACGTAAGCAGAAAGGACAGGTACGAATAAGTACAACAAGCTCTTTCCTAAGGGATGGCCAATAGAAATGATCCTTAAGACGAGCATAAGACTTCTGAAAACCAAAATGACCCCCAACTGGGGACGAATGAGCATCCGACAACAACTGAGAACGGATACCCAAAGAACTAGGAATACAAAGAGAACCATAATGATAAAGACGGTGGTCAACAATGGAATAAGCCTGATGAGGTGAAGACGACATAGGTGGAGCAGAACTATAAACATCACGAAAATCAGAACATGTAAGATAAGCAGATGGAAGATCATCAAACCAGGAAGGGATCGTGGCAACAAGGGTATTCAATAAAGCAGGAAGTCTAGACAATGCGTCAGCAGCAGTGTTAGCACGACCAGGACGATACAAAATAGAAAAATCAAAAGATTGTAAAAACTGCAACCAACGAAACTGACGATCACTAAGATCACGCTGGGAGAAGAGATAACGTAAGGACTGATGATCAGTAACGATATCAAAAGGAACACGGTACAGGTAATGGCACCACTTCTTAAGAGCATAGATAATGCAAGAAGCTCTTTCTCATGGACAGAATAACGTTGCTCATAAGAGCGTCAACGACGCGACTCATAAGCAATAATACACTGAGACTGACGAAGCAAGGCACCCAAACCAACATTACTAGCATCGGTCTCAACAATAAATTTCTGATCAAACTGTGGTAAACACAAGACAGAGGCCTCCACAACAGCACGACAAAGAGTGTCAAAGGCGAACTGACAATCAGAAGTCCAAACAAAAGCACTAGACTTCTTCAAAAGGGCATGAAGAGGGGCAGCCACAGTGGCAAAGTGAGGAACATGACGACGAAGGTGAGTAGCAAGACCAAGAAACATACGAACATGGTGGACATCTGTGGGAACAGGCCAATCAGCGATTGCCCGAACCTTATGAGGGTCCAAACGAATACGACCATCACAAATGAGAAATCCTAAAAACTCAGCAAAGGAACACTTAGAAAGTTTAGCAAACAACTGGTGATGAACAAGCAATTGAAAAACAGATGAAAGATGTAACACATGCTCATCAAGAGTCTTACTAAAAACAAGAATATCATCAAAATAAACTAAAACACAACGACCAAGGAGAGGACGCATGATGTTATTCATCACATTCTGGAACGTAGGTGGACCATTAGTAACACCAAAAGGAAGAACACGAAACTCATACAAACCAAGATGGGTACGAAACGCAGTCTTGTGTTCGTCCGAAGGATGCATCCTAATCTGGTGATAGCCAGAACGTAAGTCTATCTTAGAGAAAAGATGAGAGGTGCCTAACTGGTCAAAGAGATCATCCATGTGAGGAATAGGATACTGGTTACGGATGGTCAACTTATTGAGGGCACGATAATCAATGCAGAGGCGTTTGGAACCATCTTTCTTACTGACAAGGAGAACAGGGGCACCAAAAGGACTGTGACTAGGAACAATAAGGCCCTAATCTAGTAAAGCAGTAATCTGAAGCTCAACCTCATCACGCTCAGACTTAGACATACGGTAAGGAGGCCGGGAGGGAGGAGCAGAACCAGGACGCAAATCAATATGGTGGTTCACATCACGTAATGGTGGTAGCGTCGTAGGTTCTGAAAAGACAAATACATACTGATGTAATAAGTCAGAGATCACTTGAGGAACGGCTGCTGGAGGAGAGGTAGTCACTGGAGAATCTGCTGCAGCATGCTGAACACATAATAAAGCTGCACAATGAGCCTTAGGTAGGCTGCGGATAAACTGCTTCCCGCTGATCAGCTGAAAATCTGCCTGAGAATCAATACCAGCAAGTGAGTGGGTCACTGCATCATGAACAAATGTCAATGTCTGCTGAGCCAGGTCCAAAGTAACCGCTCCCAATGAAGCAAACCAATCAGCACCAAGGATAAGGTCATAGCGCTCCAGAGGAATGATATAAAGATTTGCCTGTCCAGAAAAATCACCAATGCGGTATCCCTGAAACATCTGAGAACTAGGAAATGAGTGAGAACTGACAACCTCGACTGTGAGAGGCTGTGGAGCAGGAATAGGTGAAGCGCGTATCCGGCTGAGAACATAACTGCTGATAAAGGAATGAGTGCTGCCGGTATCAACTAAAGCAATATACTCACGACCAGTAATGCGCACACGTAGCCGAATGGAGCGAGGACCGGGGCACCCTGTCCAGGTAGCATAAGAAGCTGAGCATGGCAAGTAGCAGGAAGTAAATTAGTAGAAGGCTCAGGAGATAGATCAGGCTCATCAGATATATGAATGTAGATATTGGACTCATCTGGGGTAGTGCCCTCATGGTAGAAAACAACAGTAGAAGTAGGCAGGGGCTGGCGGCAATCACGGGCAATGTGGTCAGGACTCTTACAACGAAAGCAAAGACGCTTCTGCTGAATGTCAGCGAACTCTGCAGACGTGTAACGTCGACGAGGAGGCGGAGGGCGAGGAGCGGGAGAAGTAAGAGAAGAGGTCGGGACGACAGTGGATGGGGCAGATGGGGCCGGAGATGGTAGAGGTGAAAGAGATGGACGGGGTCGGGAAAAGCGAAAGGGAGCAGGATCAGGGTACTTATGCTGTAAAGTACTAGCAAGGGACATGGCCTCAACAAGTGTGGGTGGACGGAAAGAAGAGACATCGTATCGTAGAGCATCACGAAGTCCAACAATGTAGCGAGAAATAAGCTCGGTGGGCTGAAGATCTGTAAAGATCTGTATAGGAAGAAAGATCACCAGTCTGAGTAAGACTACGGAATATATCACGCTGGCGGCTCAGCCACTGAGGGTCAATCATAGCATGACGAAGATCACGACGAAAGGTAGGCCATAACTGGAGACCGTCCCGATCAGGGTCAAGTCGGTAGACCCGCCACCAAGTGGCAGCACGTCCATCTAAATGTAAGGCGGCTAACTGGGTAAATCTGAAAATAAGTATCAAGCTTTGCAAACCAATTCTCTAACAAGTTCCCGTCAGAGGAACCAGAATAGGTGGCAAGCTGTACCCGATCACGAAAATCTCGAGCAAAATGTGGCTCAGGAGCTAGATGTCGTGGAAAATGTGACTCAGGAGCTGTAGGACGTGGAAAACCGGGTGGTGGGTTAGGTGGAAAATGAGGCCCACCGCCAAAGGAAGTAGACGAGGATGGAAGTCCAAATGGAGACCCAAATGATGAATGAACAGGGGCTTTGCCAGGTCCATGTGGCTGTAAGGAATCAATCTGTGACTGCATAGTGGCAAAGCCGGTCTGTAGAGTGGTAAAACCGGTCATCATTTGGTCGAAACGACTACTGAGGAGAGTAAGAGAGTCACGCATATCAGCAAACTGTTCATCTAAAGGTCCGGAATGACTTGCAGGTGTAGTGGGTGAGCTAGCCATGAGGAAGAAAAAGTAAGCGAGAAAAGAAATGTGCTAAACAATTGGACGAACTGAAGGAGAGAACATAGGTCGTCACAACAGGCACGCCAATGAAAAGACACAATAGAACTCGCGATGTAAGATGAACGGAAAGGACAACTAAGTAAGAAATACCTCGTAACCGCAACCGGAAGTGAGCTGAAAAATAGCGGCGATATGTCGAGGTACCGGGCAGCCTCCAAAAAAGATGCTAAGGGCCCGACAACGTGGAGTAAACGGTGGGTAAAAGTATGGGAAACAATAATGGACTATGGGGCTGGAAAGGGAGCAGCCAAGGAAAGGAAGTGATAACAAAAAGGAGGTATCGACAGCGAGGAAACAAGGCTGAAAAATCAGAGATCGCCCTTCAAGGGTAAAAAAAAAGTTTGCGATAAAGACGGGGAGCAATCCCGATGCGCGATGAAGTTGGGTGGGAGTGGCTTTCTAAGCATCTAGGCGTGTTTGTATTGTCCGGGGTAGGGTTGCGAACACAGACAGCAGTGTAGGAGGGTGAGCTGAAATTGAGGCGGATGTAGGGCGCCAGCTATGGTGGAGTGTGGGCGTCCAAGAGAGGTAGTAAACGGCAAAAAAAAATTGGATCAAAAAGATGGGTTGGTAGGGTGCTAGGAGTGGCTGATGGAAGGTGGCGAATAGGGGCAGCAAAAAGCGAAAATTTTCAGCAAAGGAGCAGTAGGGCGCTGGTCAGCAAGCATGAGGGCGCCCAATAGGGCAGCAAATAGGAGGCAGTAGGGCGCCCAAAATAGGGGAGGAAAAAGGCTGAAAATGCAGCAGTAGGCAGCCAGCAAGAGGGCGCTAGAAATGGGCAGCAAGTGGGTGCCTGTCCTCCTCCGATCCGTCGTGAAAATTTGCAAGACAAGTGTGGAGAAATGCTGAAGATCCGGCTGAAAAATGGTGAAGATCCAAGCTGAAGATGGGCGCCCTCCTGTGAGAGAAAAATCTGCTCAATGGAGATGCTCAGGAAAGTGCTCTGATACCAAGTTATGAGCGTAGCCACGGCTGATCTAGATTTAGTCTATGAAAGCATCACATAAGCAAGACTTAACCCTAGAAAGCAGGAGAGAGAAAGCTTAAAGAGACTAAAGAAGATCATATCATAAGCCAAGTAACAAATGACACAGAATCCCTACTTATAGCCAAGAGGAAGCCCTAAAAGGAAGCTTCCAGTGGCTAGGGCCAAACTGAGAGGGAAAATAGTGCGCCCTCCAAGAAGGCCCCCACTCTCAATAATATGACCAAATAACCAATATAGTGAATCATAGGGCCCAAGGCCAATAATATGGTCTAAATGTCAATAATAGGGCCCAAGGCCAACCATATAGTCTAAATGTCATATAATGAATAAAAAAGGGCCCTTTTTTTGCCCACGTTACGAAACGGAACGCGTTCCGTTCCGGAACGGGCAACTAAGCATCAAACTTGGAAAGTGCAATGCCAAACCTGAAAGAGCAACTAACAGGCTAACATGAAAGATATCACAAGCTCGTGTAGAATCAGGCAACTGTAACCGGTATGTAACAGGGCTGAGGCGATCCAAGATACAGTAAGGCCCATAATAGCGTGGTACAAGCTTTTTAGTAGAAGTGTGACCCTGAACAAAGTGATGACGTGCAAAGCGTAACCGGAAGTAAACCATATCACCAACCTGAAACTCGACATGACGGCGATGACGATCAATAGAAGTCTGATAGCACTGCTGAACATGCTGTAAGTGAGTAGTAGCCCTAGCAATAAGCTCACGAGCACCGGATAAAAAAGAAGCAATGGTAACTGGTGTATCATCAGCATGAAGAGGCACCCCTGGCAAAAGTGGAGCATACCCATGAGCCAATAAGAAAGGTGAACTAGTACTAACAGAGCTATTATAGCTATACTCTGCCAAACATAAATGCTGGTCCCAATCCTTCCCGGAAGGAGAACAAAATGTCGAAGGTAATCCTCAAGGATCCGATTAAGGACCTCAGTCTGCCCATCAGCAGTAGAATGATAAGCAGTACCCATTAGAAGCTGTACATCCAAAATACGCATAAGCTCTGTCCAGAACGTAGGTGTAAACTTACTATCCCAATCATATAGGATAGTACGTGGCATACCATGCAGGCGAAAAATATCTGATAGAAAAAGACGTGCGCACTGCTCAGCTGTAATAGTACTGCGGACCGGTATAAAGTGCGCCTCTTTCGAGAACCGATCTACCACCACCATACAAGAGTCATGACCACGGCGGGTATGAGGAAGACCAAGGATAAAGTCCATAGAAATATCTGTCCACCAGCGATGAGGAATGGGCCAACTCTGGAGCAAACAAGCGGACTTAGCACGGGAGTATTTATTACGGGCACAAAAAGGACAATCACGAATAAGATGGGCTAGCTCAGACTTCATGGATGGCCAATAGAAATTGTCTTTCAGACGTGCATAAGACTTTTGAAAACCAAAATGGCCACCAATAGGGGAAGCATGAGCATCGGACAACAACTGAGGACAAATGGAAAGAGAACTGGGAATACATAAAGCACCATAGTGGTATAAACAATCATCAACAATAGTATAAACCTGGAACTTCCGAGAGGACGAGTATGATAAACATCAGAAAAGTCAGAACAAGACAAATATGTGGCCGGTAAATTATCAAACCAAGAAGGAACTGAAGCAACAAAGGAAGACGAGATAAAGCATCAGCAGCCGTGTTTGCCTTGCCTGGACGATACAAAATATCAAAATGAAAAGACTATAAAAATTGTAACCAATGATATTGACGATCACTAAGATCACGCTGAGAAAAAAGATAATGGAGAACTACTGATCAGTAATAATATCAAAGGGAACACGATACAAATAATGATGCCATTTCTTAAGAGCATGGATGACAGCAAGTAGCTCTTTTTCGTGTACAGAGTAACGTTGCTCATAAGAGCGCAAACGACGAGACTCATAAGGAATAACACACTCGGACTGACGGAGAAGAGCGCCTAAACCAATAGCACTAGCATCAGTCTCAACAATAAAACGTTGATCAAACTGGGGAAGACACATAACAGTAGCAGAAACAATGGCATGACGTAAAGCATCAAAAGCTGTTTGACACTCAGAAGTCCAAACAAAGGCATGCAGCCACAGTGGCAAAATGCTTAACAGGACGACGAAGATGGGTTGCCATACCTAAAAATATACGAACAGAATGAACATCGGTTGGGACAGGCCAATTCTCAATAGCCTGAACTTTCCGAGGATCAAGACGAATACGTCCACCACAAATAAGAAAACCCAAAAATTCGATTTCAGCCACGTCAAAAGAACATTTGGACAATTTGGCGAACAGTTGATGCTTAATAAGTAGTTCAAACACAGAAGATAAATGTTTTACATGATCAGACAAAGAAGTACTAAAAACAAGAATGTCATCAAAATAAACTAAGACACAAACACCTAAGACGTAAAATATTATTCATAGCATTCTGAAATGTCGGTGGACCATTCTGAACACCAAATGGAAGAACACGAAATTCATACAAACCCAAATGAGTACGAAATGCAGTCTTATGCTCATCAGAAGGACGCATCCTAATTTGGTAGTATCCAGAACGTAGGTCAATTTTGGAAAAGATGGAAGAAGTGCCAAGCTGATCAAAAAGGTCATCCATGTGAGGTATAGGATACTGATTACGGATAGTCAGCTTGTTTAAAGCACGACAGTCAATGCAAAGGCGTTTGGTTCCATCCTTTTTGGCAACAAGGAGGACAAGAGCACCAAAAGGACTATGGCTAGGAACAATGAGGCCCTGACGTAAAAGGGAAGCAATTTGGAGCTGGACCTCATCACGTTCATCTTTAGACATACGATATGGAGCACGAGAGGGTGGGGTAGCACCAGGAATAAGATCAATATGGTGGGTGACATCTCGTAATGGTGGCAGAGACGTAGGTTCTGAAAAGACCACAGAATACTGATGCAATAAGTCAGAAATCACCTGAGGAAGAGGACCCATGGACGGAGCAGGAGGAGCAGCAACTGATGTACTCTGAATGATAAAAAGAGCTGCACCCTGAGCCTTTGGCAGGCTACGCATAAACTGCTTCCCGATAACCAACTGATAGTCACCTTGGGAATCAATACCAGAAAGTAAATGATGCCGACCAGCATGTGTAAAAGACAATGTCTGGTGAGAAAGATCCATAGCAACAGTACCAAGGGATGAAACCAATCTGCACCAAGAATAATGTCATAGCGCTCCAGAGGAATAATATAGAAATATGCCTGTCCAGAGAAGTCACCAATGCTATAGTCCAAGCCCTGAAACATCTGAGAGCTGATAAAAGTATGTGAGCTAGCAACCTCGACATTGAGAGACTATGTAGCAGAAATAGGTGTAGCACGAATCCTGGTGGAAATGTAACTGCTAATAAATGAGTGTGTACTGCTCGTATCCACCAAAGCAATATACTCTCGTCCCAAAATGCGAACACGTAACCGAATAGAACGAGGACCAGGACGCCCAGCCCAAGTAGCATAAGCAAGCTGCGCATGGCAAGCGGCAGAAGCAGGATCATCAGGAAGCGGGTCAGCCGACTCATCCACAAAATGTGGGTCAGGAGTATCAAGAATCTGGTTATAAACATCAGAATCATCAGGAGTAAGAGCCTCATGGTAAAAAACAACGGTAGGAGGACCAGGAGACTGTCGGCAATCACGGGCGAGATGATCTGGACTCTTACAGTGATAACAGAGGCGCTTCTGCTGAATCTCAGCGAACTCTGCGACTGAATAACGGCGAACAAAGGCAGGGTGAGGTGTAGAAGGGCGAGGGGGGAACGATAGTAGAAGAAGCCAAATTAGGAGAAGCAGTGGAAAGAGGGTGAGAAAAACGAGAAGTGGACAACTCAGGATACTTATGTTGCAGGGTAGTAGCCAGGGAGATAGCATCTGAGAGAGTAGGAGGCCGAAAAGAGGAAACATCATATCGTAAGGAGCCTCTAAGACCAGCAATAAAACGTGAAATAAGCTCTGTAGGATGAAGATCAGTAAAAAGGTAAGAAAGCTCAGTAAACTGATCAATATAAGTAGTCAAATGACTAGTATGGCGAAGGCTACGAAACAGATCACGTTGGCGAACCAACCACTGTGGGTCAATCATAGCCATACGAAGATCATGCCGAAAAGCAGGCCATATATGTAATCCCTCACGAGTAGGCTCAGAGCGATAGACACGCCACCAAGTCTGAGCTCGACCATCTAAATGTAACGCAACCAACTGCACTTTCTGGGTTTCAGTCTTGGGATATATAAGAAAATAAGTTTCAAACTTAGAGAACCAATTTTCCAAGATATTCCCATCAGATGAACCAGAATAAGTAGTAAGCTGATGCGATCACAAAAATCACGAGCAAAATGAGAGGATTACCTTGAAAAAGTAGAAGAAGGAAATCCTGGTGGTGTGGAGTGGTGGTACAAAAGACCCAAAAGGAGACCCATAAGAACTAGCACTATATGAAGGGAGACCAAACGTACTATCAAAAGCACCTCCTGAAGATGGAGATGGAGCAGGAGCAGGCGTACTCAAAATAGGAAATAAGGTGCTTTACCAGGACGATGAAGAATGTCTGGGGGGTGGTATCCCCTCATGGTAGGATAGTCTCAAGGCTAGAAAGAATACGATCAATACGACTCTCAAGATGATCCATGCGGGAATCAATATGTGTAAAACGATCATCTAAAGAGGCTTTGCGGAGGGTCTTCTGATGAAGAAGTCGCCATAGGGACTAAGGAAGAGACAAAAACCTGAGGGAGAGGACGTTTGTCGTCACCCCAACTTAGTCTAACTTCCAAAATCACCAAAAATGGCACGTAAACAGTCAATCAAGATGGATAATAATCAGAAAATGAGGGGCTGAGAAAGTAGAAGGTTTCTAACAAAATGGAAAAATGGAAAGTGGAGGGTGTGAGGCAACAAATATGAACAAGAATAGGGGGCTGGAAAGAGCAGTATATGAGCAGAAAAGACAACAAGTAGGTGCAGAAAGGAAGTGCAAAAAGGGTGCAAGCAATACCTAGGTGGGTGCTGATCCGTCATTCACTCGATAGTGCCAACAAAGAGAGGTAAAAGCTGAAGATAAAAGGGCACTGGGCAGCAACTACCAAGATCCACAATATGCTAAAGAATAGGCTGAAAAAAGGTGCTGAAGTAAGGTGCCGAACAGCCTCCAATCAATAGCCGAAACGGACAGCAAGTCCGTGAAAAGAACCGCTGAAAATGAGACGGTAGTAGGGCGCTGGACAATAGCTACCAAATCTGCAAAAACAATGAAAATCTGCCGAAAAAAATCGACGAAAATGATGGGTTAGTGCTAAAAATGAGATGGTAGTGGGCGCTGGACAGCCTCCAACCAATATAAAAAATGGACAGCAAATCGGTGACGAAAAGTGTCGAAAATGATGAGGCAGTAGAGCGCTGGGCAATAGCTACCAAATCTGCAAAAACAATGAAAATCTGCCGAAAAAATCGACGAAAGTGATGGGTTAGCAGGGCGCTGGACAGCCTCCACCAAAACTGCAAAAAATGATGAAGAAACCGTCGAAAGTGATGGGCAGTAGGGCGCTGAACAGCCACCACCAATCTGCTAAAATGACGGAGAAAAATCGATGAAAGTGATGGGGTGGTAGGGCGCTGGACAGCCTCCACCAATCTGCAAGAAGGTTGGCGGAGAAAAATCGATGAAAGTGATGGGTGGTAGAGCGCTGGACAGCCTCCACCAATCTGCAGGAAGGTTGACGAAGAAAAAATCGATGAAAGTGATGGGTGGTAGGGCGCTGGACAGCCTCCACCAATCTGCAAGAAAGTGCTCTGATACCAAGTTACAAGCTAGATTCACTAGCTATGCTAGAAAGCAGGAAGAGAATGCTTAAGGAGGCTAAAAGAGGAGCAATCATCATAAACTCAATAAAGGAATACAATGCTGCCCTACTTATACCCTCTCCCTGAATCAAATGGAGGATTCAAAAAAGGGAGGGAAAAAGATTTGGAGGGAAAATAGTGCGCCCTCCCAATAGGAGGACCCCCACTCCAAATCAATGTGACCAAGTCCTAAAAATATAACCAATAAGGGCCCAAGTCCAAGTATATGAATAAAAAGGGGCCCTTAGGCCTTGCTTATGCATAATAACAATAAAAGAATGGACGCGGCGAATGTAATGAGCCAAGTCCATAACTGTGTGCTACAAAGCTCAGTCTCCACAGACTAGCACACATACAGAACCTATAATGTAGCATACACCGCCTCCTCTATCTCTTACTTCTAGCATGCATACAAGAAGTAAAGACTCAGGAGATTACCACTAGTAGCATCTTCTTCTTCGTCTATCTTAACCTCTAACAACATGCAAAGAAGTAGTAAAGGCCTCACGAGATACTTTAGAGTACTGGTTCCTGCCCTTCATCTATTGCTAACCCCCTAGCAAGTATAGAATAGAACATTCTTTTATCTTACACATAGTGCTTCCACAGTAAAACTTCAAGAAATTGGCATAAAGAATATCCCTTCCCAAGGAATATATAATCCTGAAGAAGAAATAAGCTTGCTTACAAGATAGTAATGATGAGCGCTAGCATGCTCATTAGTCACGGACTCTCAAAGAAGAGTGAAGTGATTCATGTGATGCAGGATAAAAACCTTGGCTAGGGTCATAGGTGATGAGCAGAACGAACCACTAAAGATAGAATCAGCACAAGCCAGCTGTCCCCACAACCTGGACCCAGCCTCTAACATGTCCACTAATAGGATGATGCAGAAAACTCTATATCCATGGTTAACTCTAGGATAGTATCAGGCATACGAAGGATTTCAAGAGACATACAATCTTCAACTTTATTGAGTCCATCCACATAGACTTAGACCATATCCATCATGGATAGCGCAGATAAAATGCTATGCATCATCCTCACTTCCTCAATGCCCAAGAATAGGTGTAGATCGCATGCACAAAGATATGTCCACGTTAGCTTTCCGATGGTTAGATACATAGTCAATTCTGACGGTCCAGATACATCCCAATGAAAAACATCTCAAAGGGACGTTCACTGTTTCTAGTATGATGCAGTATTCATTGGTCTCCCAAATAACTGTTCAGAGAGTACAAATTGATAAAAACGGCTTCATTGAGTCATTCCAAAATTTGTGTGCTTCCCTGCAAAAATTTCATAGTAGGTACTAGGTATATGATAAAGATAGAACTTTCACAAGTACATAACATTAAACAACCATTTGTCCACATGGTTTGTTGTAGTTTGGAAACG